>PVJX010012854.1:0-49099 GCA_004027295.1 Dolichotis patagonum | reverse complement strand
GCTTTATACTATTGTGTTATGTTTGATATTATTGTAATTGAAACTATGCTCAACTATAGCAGAGTTAGAGATATGGTGTTAGATAATGTTGATGTCCAGTTGACTTAATGTAAAGTACTGTGTTGCCTATGTTGTCCTCTTCTGATCTGCTCTGTATTACCCCCTTTTGTTTTATTCTCTTTTAAATAAAAAAAATAAATAAATAAAAAACAGCAAGCCCAAATAAATAACCTACTGATACACCTCATGATCTTAGAAAAACAAAGAACACTCAAACCTAAAGATAGCAAAAAGAAGGAAATTAGAAAGGTCAGAGTTGAAATCAATGAGATTGAGGCAAAAAAATCCAAGAATTAATAAATTGAATAGTTGGTTCTTTGAAAGAATAAACAAAATATACAATCCCTTAGCCAATTTAGCCAAAATGAGGAGTGAAAAGATGCTATTGTTTGTTATAGTTCATTCTATGCTTCAGGAATCTAAGGAACAGAGACATTAAATACCTAGTGCCCAATCAGACTTATTCACTTATAGATGTGCTGGTGAGGCCAGGTTGTATCACAGCAGAAGCTGCTGCCCCATATCACATGGCACAAGCAGAGAAATAGAGACAACTAGCAGAAGTTGCTGTGCTTCAGGAAGAAATGATGATAGTTTGAAATTTTAAGTGGAGTAGAATCAAGATAATACATGAGATTGGGATAACTAAGAAGAAAGAGCCTGGGCTTTGTAGCTAAGAAAATGTCCTAGTCAGTACAAAGTCAGTTCAAACTCTTAACAGCCATTTCTATGCTATGTAACTTTTGGTTCAACACTTAGTTTTTATAAAAGATTTTCTAAAAATCTGTTGGTGGAATACTTATAATGGCAGAAAAAATCACTGTCTACCACTCAACACCTGTGTGTATTTATGATTGTAATTAAAATCAGTATAAATTAATGATGAAATAGATGTAAAAAATGAAGGAGTTTGAAGACACAAAGCAGTGGATAGAATTTTGTCTTGGGAACATCAGTGAGCCTTCCAACAAGCATGTGAGCACAGGAGGCGATTACAAGAAATGAGATATCATGATTTACAAAATTTTCAGTGTAAGGAGGGTTCAGAATTAATACCTACAAGTGGAGGTGAATTGCAGGCTATTGTAACACTTCTTCTATGTCATAAAATGTTTAGTTTTTTAGTTTAGTTTTTATTTTAATAATTAACTATGACATACATACATAAATGTACACAGATCACATATGGGCAATATGATGAACTTTTACAATGTAACAACTACTCAAATTAACATTAAACATGTCTTAAAAGACCCCACTTATAGATCTAGAGAAAATATTCCTAAAATTCATTTGGAATAAGAAGAGACTTAGAATAGTAAATGCAATCCTGGGCAACAAAGGCAAGGCAGGAGACATCAAAATCCCTCACTTGAAATTATACTCTAAAACTACAGTGATAAAATCAGCATGGTATTGCCAATAAAACAGACCTGAGGATCAATGGTACAGATTAGAAGATGCAGATACAATTGCAAAGACACTCAGCCACCTTGTCTTTGATAAAGGAGCTAAACATGTTCACTGGAAGAAATGTCGACAGCCTCTTTAATAAATGGTGCTGCAAAAATTGGCTTTCCACATGCCAAAGACCGAAACTAGATCTCTGTTTATCACCATACACTAAACTAAAGTCAGAATGGATCAAAGATCTAAATGTTAAAACAGAAACACTAAATCTACTGGAAGACAAGGTATGTAGAAATCTTGAAGACATAGGGGGAGGCAAAGAGTTCATTAACAAAATGCAAACTGTGAGGAAAGTACTTTCCAGAATCAACAAATGGGATCTTTTCTTATTAAACAGTTTTGTACTTCAAAAGAAATTACCAAGAGTGAAGAGAAAACCCACAGAATGGGAAAGAATTCTAGTCAGCACTCCCTCAGGCAAAGGCCTTATATAAAGAACTGAATAACATCAGCCCACACCCCGCTAAATTCAAAGACCCAGTGCAAAAATGGACATCTGAAATGAACACACATTTCTCAGATGAAAATACAAATGGCAAATAAATACATGAAGACATGTTCACCATCATTCAAAAAATACAGATTAAAACAACACTGACATTCCATCTCACTCTGGAAAGAATGGCTGCCATCAAACTAGTGGGAGTGTAGACTAGTGCAGCCACTCTGGAAATCAGTGTGGAGATTCCTCAAAAAACTAGGATTGGAAGTCTCACTTAATCCAGCTATTCCTCTTCTGGATATATTCCAAGAAAAGAAATTATCATGCCACAGTGATATATGTGCCCCCATGTTTATAAGCAGCAAAATTTGTAATAGCTAAATCTTGAAAACAACCCAAATGCCCATCAACCATAGAATGAATGAAAAAGATGTGGCATTTTTATACAATAGAGTATCACTCAGATATAAAAAGGATAATCTTGAGGCTTTTACAGGTAAATGAAGGCAATTTGAGACCATACTTATAAGTGAAATAAACTCACATTTATAAATATTATAGTCTCTCTAGCATTAAAAAAAATAAAAATCTGAAAGAGTAATAAGATCCAAAAGGTACAATAGATATTGCAATAACAAAAGGGAAAGAAAGTGCTCAAGAAGACAGAACTACTGGAATAATGGAAAGAAAATAGGGAAGAAAGGAAAAGATTATATGTATGTTGGTAAACATATATAAATGTATATATATATATATATATATATATATATATGCTAGACAGATAACTATACTACTAATCTCTGTTAGTTCATCAAAAAGAAGTTTGTTCTATCATTGTTTGATTGATCCCTTTTGTGCCTAGATTTTATAACCTGAATAACTAATTCTGAAATAATAATATGCAATATACTAGCTAGTGTTAATTCTCTTTTTTTTCCTTTTCTGAAATTTCATATCATTTCTATCTTTTTTGTGTTTTGCTTTTTAAAATAAAAAAGGTCCCACATTTGTCTTCTCTCATCTCTTGTTTCTAGAGATAATCACTGCCCTGTTTTGATTCATTTCTGTCATAATCAGTTCATGCTCCTTTAGACCATGTTCTTTACATCTGATTTATTTATTCAACACTGTGCTTGTGGATTGTGTTCACAGTGTGTGATTGTAGTGAATAATTTTTCATTGCTTAGTGGTATTCCACTTTATGTATGTACTACAATATTAATCCCATGGTTGATAGGTATTTGAGTCATTCATAGCTTGTGGCTAAAATAAATAATGCTTTTATCGATATTATACATATCAGTACACATGTTGTGCTCATGTAAAGTGCTGGGATACAAGGTATGCTTGTATCCATGTTTAACATATACTGCCAAATTCTTCATGCTTTCATTGGAATTTGGTGTTATTTTGTCAATTTTTGACATTATGGGTACTTTCTCTTATGGTAACCTGTATATTTGCAGGTTTTAAATGATCCCTTTACATACTATGCTACATTAGGATTTTTAAGCATATCTGGGCAGATAGTTACTAATATTATTATTATTATTATTATTATTATTATTATTGTTATTCTCAATTTGCAGTTGAAGAAACTGAATCCCAGCCAGTTTATACTATTCATAGTGTGTATCTTGGAGTGACAAGTAGTGACACTTTTGCTCGTGCTTGTCTGAGAACTGTGCAAGGAGAGAAGGACTTCCAGTAGCAGTTAAGTTGTCCTTAGTAGAAACGAAAAGAGAAAAATACCAGTACATCTAAGTGTACTAGGAACTCACATCCTATCCAAGGCTTTTCATTTTGTTTTGTTTTGTTTGCTATATTCTGCAGGTCTAACCTTGGTTAAGGTACCCTGGTTTTCACTGTGTGAAATGCACAGGTTAATCCTACCTCCAATGAGCCACAGGTGAAGGAAATGAGAAGCGAAGGGGGAGTAGGACCTGCGAGCCTCTGTGTAAGGTCTCTTGCTGCTCCCAGTTAACTTGCACCCTGAGAGATAGATGCCTACCCCCAGGGCTTATGGAGACTGACAAGTTCTAACCCAGAGTTATTTCATTCCTTCGCTGAGTCAGATTGACCTTTATTTTCTGCTAACACTTTCTCGAGAGACATTTCTTAATCTTGGGCATTTCTTAGTAACTCAGCTTCAAGATGAAGACAATTGTGTCTTTTTTCAAGTGATTTGATATAAGGAAAATAAAAGAAAGAGGACAGTCTGAGGGAAATAGCATACTAATTTGCCAGGAAGCCAAGTGACTCTTTCATCAATTCTGCCATTGACTTTAGCAAAAAAAAAAAAAGAGTATTCTATATTTGAGGGCACTTGGGGTAAAATCCTATTTACCCTGTCTTTCTGTCAATTTTATTTCCCCGCCCCATATTTCTGAGAGCCCTGCCTCACATAGAATTATAAGAAATTGGTAAATGTATATTTTTTAATATTGCTCAGAGATTATCCAAAAATTGAAACAAGTCCTAAAAGAAAAATTAGTAACCTTATAAAGCAAATTTTAATAGCAAAAGTAATTTGGGAACAACTTGACTCTGGCTCATTTTATTAATATGAGTGACTAAATGTTTTATGCATTTTGATGGCCATCACAATGTGAGATTCTATCCCATATAAAGTATATATTATATTTGACCTTGGAACAAAAATTGTGATTTTCTAACATGTAAATGAACTGTGTTACCTTTCATTATTCTCTGCCTCTTGATAATGCTGGTACAGGAGTACCAGCATCCAGTTCCTACCTAGCTTTACAAAATTCTGGACGTTTAGCACCTTACCTGTGACTAAATAGTTATTCACTGATGCTAATTAACCTGATAATCTATAATGTTTAATAAAAAATTTTCCCTTGATCATATTTTTTTAAAAAAAATACTATAATGAGTAAAAGGGGAAAAAAACTAGAAGAAAGCATTTTGTAGAATCCAGACTCTATCATTAGTCTTTTTTTATTTTAAAGACAAAAAAACCTCAACAATGTCAAAGAAAGATAGTAAGAGGGTAGCAATGGTTAATACATTCCAAATTGTCATCTTTAAATTAATTCCTTAAAGTACAAGGTATTGGCATTTAATTGTCCAAATAATATTAGCACAATATTTTCTTTTCAATAAACTAAGAGAAATTCATAGTAGAGCTATCTTAACTATTTCTTACATGTAGCATATCTCACAGAATTAGAGAAAACAATCCTAAAATTCATCTGGTTCTAGAAGTGACCTAGAATAGCAAAGGCCATTTTGGGCAACTAAAGCAAAACAGGGGGCACCACAATCCCTGACTTGAAATTATACGATAAAGCTACTGTGATGGAAGCAGTGTAGTGTTAGCAGGGAGGCAGGCCCGAGGATCCGTGGAGCAGATTAAAAGATACAGAAACAAATCCAGATATACTGTCACCTTATTTTGACAAGGGTGCTGGGTGTGTTCACTGGAAGAAGGATAGTCTCTTTGATAAGTGGTGCTGGAAGTACTGGCCCTGCATGTGTGGAGGATTGAAATTGGGCTCATGACTTTCACCATGTACTAAACTGGACTCCAAATGGACTAGGGACATAGCTATTAAGGCAGAAACATTAAATCTGCTGGAAGATAGAATAGGTAAAACTCTTAAAGACATTGGTGTGGTCGGGGGCTTTATGACTAGAGCCCCGACTGACCCCACAGGAACTGTTCCAAGGAATCAACAATTGGGGTCTCATCATTAGTCTTTTGCCTCTATTTTTATGCTCCTCGCTTGACTCCGGGGGCTCCCCCTGCTCCTCATTTGTCTGTGTGTGGAGTTATGCAACAACTTGTTTAGATACTTACACAATTCTCCTTTCCACCTTACTTTAACTTTTACCTGGTAGCTAATCCAATCCTAATTTCATCTGGATTTATTAGACTATATGTGCTTATATACTTTCCCTTTACATAATTTTACTAATACTGAGGTCAATTTCAGTTGAGCAAATTCAGACAACATACACTTGTGTAACAAATTGTAAATTGTTTCTTTGATGCTCTGGCTTTTGAGTCAGCAAGTTCTACTATCAGGGTAGACCAGTGTTGGATGATACTTTCATAATACCACGTTACGGTCTGGCACTGCTGATAGGTACAGCTCACAACTTGGTAAGGAGTTGCTACATACTCTTTCTTTTTAAATTCGTGTTTTCCAAAAACATCTAAATTTTTGGCCTTCTGGCATATTTGTATATTTTTTGCTAAGGTTTTTTCACAGAATCATAGTGTTTGAAACAGTAACAATCACCATAATGCTGTCTCTTTTTTTTTTTTTTGAGAACTTTTCCTAGCATATTTACTTTGTTATAGTTCTAACATTCTCAAGACAGGTAAATACTATTTATTTCAGTATGCCAAATAAAATTTTAATATTATAACCTGGGATGTATGTGTGTTTCCAACCAAATAAGCCTAAGGATCAAAAGAAGCAATTAATTTCAGACCAACAGAGCAACTGACTAAACTTTCTTGGGTGTGTCCATGCTTCCTATCTCCCTTCTAACAGACCCTATGAAGAGCTGAACTAGGTGCCTAGGCGTGGGAAGTCCCTGTACATGCCATGAGCACTGGCTGAGAAACCTATCATCTATAAATTTCATTAGTGAGGCTGCCATTTTTGATCATCTAAAATCCTGGTGTATGGTATCTGCTCCTAACAATCCAGACCGTGAAGCAGTGCTGGTCCTGGGGTGACCAACATTGCAGATTTGGGGTCAGTGTTAATGGTGGAAGCTGGGAACAAGGGCTTAAGAGACAAAGTGGCTCACTGCCTGCTCCAGGTGCCTCTTCTACTAGCAGATCTATAGGACAGTAGGGTCAAATAAGGCAGAGGAGACGTCAGTGAGGAGGACGAATATGGCCAACAAACCGTCAAAGAAAACTGCATGAATTGGTGGTAACTTTATCAAGGAGAATTTTGTAAAGACTGGGCAAGCAACTGGAGGGAGAAGAAACATTTATGAGGAAGGCTAAAAAAGTAATAACTTAGAATAATATGTAGCAAAATTCCAGCCTTAAACCAAGCTCTCATTTGGATCTTTTTTTTTCAGTGATGAGTAAGGAATACCAGCAGAGGCTGCATCCCACAGACATGACTTGTTGATGGCCCCACCATCTTTCATGGAATCCAAAGGATATGTGTGTCTCCACAAGATCTGAACTAAACGCTATTTTTTATGTGTTAAGTACCCTGCCCTCCATGTTCCCTTCTGAGAGATGCAGAAATAATTTGACACATGTTTGCAGTGAAAATAAATGTTCTTTATTAGGCAGAAGCCAGACGCTCAGGGAACTCCATAATTTCCCCTGTATTTAGGAGTTGTTCTCAGGGGACAGAGAAACCTCCCTCAAGAAGTGGGTAGCAGAACATTCTTTGACTGTTCAGTGGTACTTGTGAGCCAGGGCATTAGCCACACCAGCTGTCACCTTATGGAAGGCAGCCTGCGTGGAAGGGGGGAAATCCGCAGCGTGGTGATGGGCCAGAGCAATTATAATCATGTTACCCAGGAGCTGTGGGAAAGAAATGAGAGATCTGAACATGCCTAGTTAAACACAGAATATTTCAAGCTCATCTCAACCTGTGCCTTTGCCTGTAGCCAAAACTGACAACAAAACGATACCACTGATAAGATAGCCAGAATTTATAGGCAGAAGTATTTGTCCCTAATGCCTTTACCCAAAAAAATATATTGTCATTGATTATTGTTCAAACCCACGTGAAGAAACACAGTACATTTTATCCTCTTTGTCTAGAAAGAAACAGGCTAGAGAAAGTATTTGAAAGAAGACAAATAAAAACAGAGAAACAGAAGAAAATCGTTTTAAAATAAAAATATAAAATAAAAATTTAGTTAAAAAGTGAGAAGAAATCACAGAAAGAAAAAGAGGAAAACAAGAAGGAAAGGAGAGAAAGAAATATTATTGAGCACAGAATAAAGTGTACTAAATGCTCTTCAGAGGCCCACAGGGATAATGACAGCTGATTCTCCTTCCTAACTGGTCACTAACCCTAGCGCCCCATTCTCAGGATGAGGACTTGGCTGTAGAAGAAAAACAAAGGATGCTATTGAGGTTGATCCCACAGACTTACACGGAAGTTCTCAGGATCCACATGGAGTTTGTCACAGTGCAGCTCGCTCAGCTTAGCAAAGGTGCCCTTGAGGTTATCCAGGTGTTTCAGGCCTTCACTGAAGGAAGCCAGCACCTTCGCGCCATGAGCCTTCACGTGAGGGTTGCTCATGATAGCAGAAGCAGAAGACAGGTCCCCAAATTTCTCAAAGAACCTCTGGGTCCATGGGTAGACAGTCAGCAGCCTAAGGAGTGAAAACAGACCAGGAAACTTGTCTGTTGCCAAATACTCAGATTCCCTTGGCCTCCCAACACATCATATCACCTGATACCAACCTGCCCAGGGCCTCGCCACCAATTTCTTCCACGTTCACCTTGGCCCACAGGCCCATGACGGCAGCCTTCTCCTCAGCAGTCAGGTTCACCATAGTGTCTGTTTCTGGGTTGCTAGTGAACACAACTGTGTCAGAAGCAAGTGTAAGCTGCAGCTGATCTTGCTCTGCTTTTTATGCCCAACCCTGGCTCCTACCCTCCCTGCTGCTGTAAGAAGATTGGCTAAGGCCAGGGTGTGGCTCTGCAGGGTGAGGCCTGATTGATGACAGCTGTACCTGTGCTTGGCAGTCCTGGCATCAGTTTAGGCCTCTCTAACTTCAGATGCTTTGCCTACTGTCTAGGTAGCTTCTGGTCCCATCTCAGTAGTACAAATTGCCCCTTTTTGGAAACCTTATGCATTTTTTGTACATTGCTTCCTCAGTTTTTACTATACAAATGAAGAAGAATTGAAGGGATTTGCCTGTTGTGCTCCAGTATAAGAGAGTATGGATGGATCTACTGTGTAACTCCAGGGTATGCAAGTTAATCACAAGGGCAAAATGGATTAAGCTTCTCTCATAGTTCTAGCTATGCCTTCCTTCTCTTCATTTGAACTAAATCCTCCTGGTAAGAAATAAATACTCATCCATTCATTTGTCAGGACTTTTGCATGTTCAATTATTTCTTTAGTTTGGTCAAAAAATCAACTAAATGATGTTTTCAAAATGGAGTAAATCGGAATCAAGGCAGAATACACAAATATTTTGCCATAGTAGTAACTTTCTTCCTTCTTTTGCAAGTCCTTCCAATGGAAAAACTCTGTTTCTTGTTTATATACTGAAAAAGTGATAATTTGGTGGTTTCTGATCTCAATGAAAAGTATTACATGGTAGGAAGAAGAGCCACAAATGATGTTTAAACTATGTTAACAGATTATTTTTCTTTAACATATAAGCCAATACCAAAGACATTGAACAATTCAAGAAAGGAGGTGGAATAATTTGAAACCCTATTCTCACTTCTCAGCTTAAGTGAATTTTACAAGTAGAAAAGTAGAGATAAGTAGCAGGAGGTTGATTGCAGTAGGGAGAAAAGCACCAATGCCACCTCTGTTAGTGAGTGTAGCCCACAATGATGGTGTAGTCACTAAAAAAGAAAATACAAGATGAGGATCAAATTTGCAAGGATAATGTTAGAATAAGATTGGAAGTTCAGCCCTAGACAGAAAATATGTGATGCACCCATAAGCAATTCTAAAGGAAATACTTAGTTATACAAGATTGAAGTCCAAAAAGAACACATACAGACAGGTCAAGAATACAGAGTAGAACAAAGCACAGAGAAATGTATCACAGTTTGTTATATAAACCTCTACTCATTTGCTCAGAAATGATAGAAAATTTACTCTTGTCAAAATATCTTTGAAATCTTGCAATCTATTTCTAAGGTAGAATCATTAGCACATTTTAGAAACAAGGAAATTAGTTCTGAAAAAAGGTAAATTTTGAAGGCTACAGACATATTATTGGAACTCTGTTAACTCTAAAGATTTTACTTTGCATTTGAATTCTCTTCTATCTCACATGATTTTACACAAGGGGAAAACATGATCACATCCTTATTATACATGGATTGCACTGAGAGTGTGTGTAGAATGTGAAGATGTCTTAAGGTAGAAAGAAGTGTTTCTACTTGGGTCCAGTAAAAAAGGAGGACCTGACTCTTGCTAATAATAATAACTAAAAGACAGTGGAAAATTCAAGCAAAGCTTGATTGTTGATTATTGGCAAGGAAAGAGAAGAATCCAAGAAGATTTTAAGTTTCTGCTGTAGGTGAAAAGGCAAATGAGTATACATTTAGCTAAAGTACAAAATACTTGAGAACTGTTTCAGCAAAAATAAATAAAATAAAATAAAATAAAATAAAATAAAATAGCCTTGCTTAGTCTTAGGAACCTGGAAGGCACCTATATAAAACAGTTTGCATATACTTTAATGTGTGAATTTGGTCTTAAGAGGTAAGACGTAGAGATCAAACTATGTACTTGCTGAATGAAACAGTGCAGAAGATTAAGGAGAAAAGTTAACAATTGCATAGAAACAGAGGAAGGTACCACATGACTCCATGACCTATAAACATTGATTTATTGCATAGTCCTTTTAGAACCAAAATCCCCTCTTTTAGCACTCAACCATACATCTCTTTAAGTAATGAAATGATCATAATGTAGAAAAGAGAGGTGTGGTGGTGTCACACTGTATTCATTCACTTCCAAATATGTACACAATATAAACTTTGTACTTAGTACTGTTGTATTTTGTTTGATTTTGTGGTACTTGAGATTGAACCCAGGGTTTTTTGCTGAGCTACATCCCCATCCATTCCATTTATCTATCATCTATCTGTCTATCTATCTATCAATCTATCCACCCACCCTTCTACATATTGAGACAGGGTCCTGCTAAGTCATTAGTATTACTCAGGCTAAGCTAAGTCTCTTTAGAGAGACTGGTTATGCATCAGTTAGTGTGAAGAAGGCTTTAAAACCGTTAATTCATTTCACAGAAATACATTCAAGAAAAGAGATATATGAATTTATGACGCTTCAAGAAATGTTCCAGATCATATACTTAACAAGTGAATAGAGATGAAAACCAAGGCATTCTGTTTATAAGACTTAAGGATGATTTCCTATTAATAATATTGAGAACACTAAAGGAAATTCCATGCCACCTATTATGCATTATAGCTGGAAAAATATATATCTTATGTTGAATAGACGTGAATTATAGTTAGCAAATGAGCTCTGAGTTTATATAAATAGGAACATATAGAGGGACATTATCTGAGTCCTAACATACTCCCAACCACTTTCAGCAATCCTCTCACATTTCTACAGAAAATTTTCATACTCTCTGCTTCTCTAAATATGCTGTCTTGCACAATAGCATGAAAGTCCCTTCTCCTTCCTTCTCAAACTCCTAGTTTCTAAAGTTCCCATTCTCTCTGCAGCACTGCCTTTCAGCTGAATCAACATAAATGCTAAAGACAGAGCAGGACACAATGATATTCCTCGGAGAGCATGATATTCAAGTTTTCATTCTCTTCCTGTAATACTGGAAATGAATTTGGAAGCAGAGAATTTTCCCCCACTATGCCTTTAGAATATAGACTCTGGAACACACAAGCCCCTTCAGTTAATGGTCAGGGAACTCAGTGGTGCCTATAGGCCAAAGCATTGACCACAGAGTTTTCAGCCTCTGCCAGGGAGTCTTCCCAAAGTCTTTGCTGAGAATCAACACAATCAGTATCACATCACCTAGAAGATGCAAAGGCGCTGGAGACAGAAAGAGAATGGTATTTTGTGAGTGGAATATCTCAACCTGGCCTTGCCATAGATACAACTATTTCTTTCTTGACCATAAGTAACTTTAAGGGTCATGTGCCCACCAAAAAACACCATTACTATCTTGACATGGGTTTAATTAGAGCCTGTCCACTGCACCATCATTTCAATGACAACTCACTACTGATCATTATCAAACAGCCAGAGGAGGAACAGGTTTCCAAAATCGTTATAGACTTGCTAGGTTCAGAAGCAGATTATAGAGTTATAGAGTACAGAGAGAGTACAGGACAGTCATGGTTAAAGGGCAGATAAAACCTGGATTATGTAAGAAACCTGACTTGCTTGTTTCAAGAACACTTGTTGCTTTCTTCCACCTCTCCTGACATCAATGGCCAACCTGACTGGGACCTCTCTTCTGTTCTCCATGTTTACCTGGGTCCACAAGCCAGTATCCACAGCTCTCTCCTTTCAATAAAATATATCACGTTGTCTACTCTTGGAGTTCACTGGTGATCATAGATGGGCTACAGCAGGTCTGTGCTGATGCCTCTCTGTGTGGTCTTTAATTCTTTACCTCTGGATTTTAGGATAAAATACATTGAGAGTATAGTCACAACTCAGTTGTGACACCAGGATAGAGCCTGTACAAGGAATATTCTGTAAGATAGACATTTGTGTCTCTAAAAGTGTTAGATGACCCCATCAGAGAGATTCTGTCATCCTTTCTGCTTCATTCTACTATGGTGTCCACACTCTTACCATCACTGTCCTTAAAATGGACTATAATTGACCCTGAAGCATGGATTAGTTAGCAGGGCTAAGAATCATAAATGTGCTGTGGGTTTAATCCAATGTTGTAACAAGGTGTCATTCTATTGTTCTGCTATGGTACAGATGGCAAAAGCTTTAGCTGTTCTTTGGTTGTCAGTTTTCCTAAAGCTCAGATGGAGCTTTAAATGGAATAGCTCCCTTAAATGGAAAAAATATCTGAATCCAGTATAAGTTTGGAAATATAATAACGAATGTCAGGGTAAGTTAGGCAATAAGTGAACATTACTTTTTTTTGTTTATGCATTTTATTAATATACACAATGCCTGAGCAAAATTTGCCCACTTTCATTACATGGCAAATCTCTGTTGCCAAAGCCATATAGCTACATATTCATGTCGGAGAATACTTTACTGGGTGTTCGGGGAAATGAGTGTTTATATTTTCAGTGAGAAGAAAAATATAAGGTTGTGTGACAAAACCCAGAGATTAAGTGATTTATGTGTACTAGATCTATACTCTTTCCTTTATAGGATTTAACTTTTCTTTATATCCAATAAGACCAAGAGAGTCATCTCTGACATTACTCCACACCTACCGTACTACTGCTCTGAACAGAAATATTTTGTTATTGCTTATTTGAAACAAGCAATTATAAAAATATACAGTGCACATTTCTAATCATGAAAGGAATAGCTCATGTTATTTTCTTTCAGAGCCTATTGATCCCACATTTAGAACTTCAGGAAACTGATTTTGTTTTTTTTCTGTGGGATAAATTCTTACAAAACTAAGGTTTAGTGAATAAACTCTGTATATACTTATAGGAATACTATACTCCAATATTTAGACCCAGTATCTTAGACTTGAATTTCTTCTACTAGAAAAAAGACAATTTTTATATATTTGATATAATGAGAGAAGTTTATTCATTCATAGTTGAAAACAAATGGAAAATATCATTGACAATCATTAAGGTACCAAGCACAGGTTGATCATTAAGAGGGACTGGTCTGAAGGTTCCACTCAGAGTGCTTGTCTTTTAATGTCTCTAATGTACATGTCCGACTGGGCATGCACTCACAACCAGCCCTCCCACCTGACTGAGAGAGTTTAAAATCTGCATGTCAGTGAGTGGCCTCCCCGTCTTTCTAGCAACCAGACAGTGATTCCTGCAACTACGTCTGATTCCAGCTTTTCTCATACCAACTTTAGACAATCACCACCTGAGACTTTTTTTTAAATCCTTATTCCTGACTGTTCCAGACTATCCTGGCTGTTCCTGACTATCCTTTCTTAATCCTGACTGTCCCACACATTTAGTTCATTTGCTTGTTCAGTATTTCCATTGACATCTGGATCTTTAGCACATCAATACTAGATTATCATCACAATTATCTAAGTCTCTCAAACATTCATTCATACTCAAAAAGACCCAAACACTGAATGAGTCCCTTCATGTTATATGTTTTTTTAAACACTGGGCATGATTAGTGAACAAGACAGCTGATGTGACCCCATATAACTGGAGAGTGCAACAGAAATGATTAAAAAATAAATAAATTAAGACAGGAAAAAACTACAAAAAATGATTACAGAAAAGTAATACAGTATGAATGAGTAAGGGAAGTCACTTTGGAAGTGACCAAAAGACAAGACGGATCCAGTCACAAATACTTGGTAGAAATAAATTCATGAATGCTAAAAGGGCAAGTACAGAACTCTGAGAGCTGGGAAAGAAAAGAAGGAAGGAAAAAAATCAAACAGTAAAACTTTGGCATTTCCTCATAGAGAAAGACACTATGAGGCCAAAGAAAATAATAAGAAGCCAAGGAAAAGAATCAGGATTAGAAAGATAGGCTTAAACTTATTTTTCATGTACTGTTGGTAGTAGTTGAGTGGGGATTTATTTCCAAGGCATTTAAACCATAGAATTTTGTACAGCTAACACTAACATGATCTCTAATCTCTTGGCACATACGAGGAAGATAATCTAAATTTCCTGGCTGTTGCTTTCTACTCTTTTTTAATTTTATTTTTTTTATTTTGAAGAGGATAAAACCAAGTGAAATAAAACAGAATAGAGTCAATCAAAACAAAACAATGAACATGGTGCATGACTTTAAAACAAAATACAAGAAATCAATAATGGCTACCATAAAGCCTCTTGTTATCTTCAAAAGAATTGCCCATACCATCAAGTATAATACATCACACAAAATAGTAACAATGGAAGCAGTAAAAGACTTCAAAACAAGATAATAGTAAAACTACATTGGGTGCCACAATGCATCTTGTTATCTCCAAAGTAGTTGCCTGTCGCATCAGACATGGTACAATCCAACAAAACAAAATAAAATCAGTCAAAGCAAAACAATAAAAGCAATACAAGGCTTCAAAAGAGGTAATAGGAAATCAATAATGGCTACCAAAATATATTTTGTTATCTTTGAAATGGCTGTCCATGCCATCTAATATAATAAATTTAGACAAACCAAAACAGAATAAAACCAAATCGAACAATGAAAAAAATATAGACTTCAAATCATGGTGATTGAGTAACAATGGCCATTGCCTTTCCTTTTTAGACACTTCCTCCCCTTTCACTTTCACAGTATATATTGTGCATTTTGGATCCCACTAACTCCTTTAGTTTTTTGTACTAAGGAGACGACACCATATTCACCCAAATGACTCTGAACCATTTCATCCATGAGCATGATCTCAAATTGTATCCATTTACCTACAAGAGTCTCAAGGTTGTCTTTCATTATAGCTGAGTAGCTTTCCATTGTATAAAAGTGCCATGGATTTCTTATCCAGTCTCCAGCTTATGGGCAAGCTATCCCCACTTCTTTCTGGTTCCTTGTCACATAGAGCATTCATCTCTCTCCTTTGACTCTCAATCTATGAACCCCCTTTCAGGATAAATGTGTTTCTTGTATAAAGCATATGGATGGACTCTGTCCCCTGACCCACTCTGCCTGTATTTCTTTTTATTGATGAATTGAGGCCATCTATATTAGTGATTATGGTCAACATTTTCTACTTAATCTCTGCCATGCTATTTTCCTGCCATTGGTTGCTTACTTTTCCCCTCCATTCTATTGTCTACCCTGCTCAATGATACTCCCTCTGGCATTGTTCCTAGAACCATGGTCTTTTTTTCTCTGTCTAGAATGTCCTTCAATATTAATTTCTGAATTGATGGCAACTGAAGTAAAAAAAAAACAACTTCATGAGGCTATAAAAGAAATTAGAGCATAAATACTATCTCAGGTAAAAGAAGAAATGAAACACATAAAAGAATTGCTAAGCACCTCTAAAGAGGACATAAATATAAGAACAGGCCAGCATAGGGAAATGAGGGAAAACATAAGTGAACAATATTTAAAAAGGTCTAGAATACATGAAACAAATTCAAAGAGATACCCAATAAATTAAAACTCTATTGAAAGCTGGCAAAACTGCTTTAAAGAAGCTAAAGATATACTTTCAAACCTTGAAGACAAGTTTGCAGTTTATTATCACTAAAGGAAAGATCTCTTAAAAATAACAAGGAACCACAATTCAATGGCTGCAAGACAAACAAAAGAAACATAACTTAAGAATAATATGTATGAGAGAAAAAGCAAGGGTCAACACAAATGAAATTAAAAGGCTATTTACAGAAAGAATATCAGAAAACTTTCCAACCATAGAAAAATGAAGTGACATTCAAATAAGTGAGGCATATAGAACTCCATTTAGCCATAACCAAATAAATCTACACCCCGACATGTAACAATCAAGATCTCAGAAATTCAGCACAAGAACAGAATATTAAAAGCTGTTAGAGAAAAGAAACAGATCACCTATAAAGGAAAAACCATCTGAATCACGACAGACTTCTAAACACAAACCATCAAATCAAGAAGAGCTTGGAGTGAAGTATTTCAAGTTCTGAAAGAAAACAACTTCCAACTCAGATTGATGTACCCTACAAAATTATCTTTCAAAATTAATGTAGAAACAAGACACTTCCACAACAAAGAACAACCAAAGGAATTCATGACCACCAAAGCAGCCCTACAGAAAATATTGCCTTCCACTCTTGCTTGTAAGTGTGGATTAATTTATCATAAGGACTCTGGTGAATCTGCCTTTCCAGTTAATCTGTATAAGCTCTCCCTACTCCCTTTCAGCCTCACAGTGCTGGCCTATAGCTCAGACATGGAATGCTGATGCTGGCTTCTAATCTTCCGTTAGTTTATTTCCTTAGGGATACTTTCATGTCTCCCAGAAGTTTATGGTGATGTCCCTTCCTTGACATGTGGCCACCACTCTGTACACTTGGACAGTGTATTTCCTGTATCAATTTAAACTTAAGGCACACACCAACCCTTAATACATAAAGTTTCTAAATAAGAAGACCATTTCTCAGGAGATGACATAAAGAAGAGCTATCTTCTGTTCTGACCTTCAAAATGTCCAGTACTCTATCTAGCCTCACAAAAGTTGTGAAAATCTGGTTGCTCCTAGAAATTCTTCTGCACTGAATAGAATTGTCACAAGCCTCCTCTGGATCTTTAACTCCCAAAGCCTAGAACATATTTCCTGTACTGAGCCTCATCCTTGTTATTCTGCCTCCAGCCACCCTGAGGTCTTCCCTGAAGTCCTCATCCTGTCTTCTAAATATGCTGAGGCCCTCTGTCCCACAGAGCCCTTTCTTATAGCAGAACTCTCTTACACCTTTGTCTATCCATGGAAAAATTCCCATGTACATGTTTTGCATTGCCTTATTTTATTTTTAATCAAAATCCACATTTCACACAACATCCGCGGAACATCCATTCATCAAACACACCTGCGTGTGGAAACACCTGCAAATGCACACGTTATACACAACCCTTGACACAAAATCTTTTGGGTTTATGTATTTAAAAGTATATGGAAAAAGAACTGAAGACAATCACATATAATTTCATAACAGAAGGCTTTTTATTATACTCAGTATTATTTGCGGAATAATGCCTGTCCCTTAAAGCTTGTCACTTTGGGCAGAGGACTCAGTGATACTTGTAGACCAAAGCATTGGCCACTCCAGCCATCAGCTTCTGCCAAGCTGTCTGCACCTCAGGAGTGAATTGCTCACCAAAATGTTCTGCTAGGACAATCAACAGCACATTTCCCAAGAGCTGTCAAGTGGAAAGAGACAATAGATACAAACACACAGTGAACAAAGAGTTAAGGCTGAGCTCCAGACAGCTGAATACTCAGCTCGATCAGAATCAAGCCTGTGTCAACTTCCCTCAAAGGCTGAATGCTGCCCAACCATTAAATACAAGTACTCTGTTAGCCTTACAATACTAATCATGACTTAAATCTTTAAATCTGAATGTCTGTAACAGGATTTAAATTGTCACATCTTCTCACCACCAAAATTGCTTTGCTTCAGTGTGAGCTAAGCAAAATAAAACTTTCACAGTTATCTTTCCAAACATACTACAAGAAAAATGTTCCAGTTGTTTGTCTATTTTAAGGACACATGGCCCCTGTCCTGCAAGTGTAGGATGCAAATTTGGCATGAGAAATATTTTATACAAGCATTTAACCAAAATAGGAATAGTCTCAGCAATGTTTGGCCATTTAGTTTCCGTTTTACTGACCCTACATATGCCTGACTCAGTGGACCTTCTCCATGGCCACTTGTTTTCTGCCTCCAGCAGAATTTTAAATGTAAAAGTATGAAAAACACAGTTATTTCTACATCAACTTTGCTTGTAGAAGAATTCTTCCTACAGAAACCATAGAGTTTAACTAAATCACCCATTTTCCTCATGTCTGCACAAGTCTCCTTTCAAAGCCAGTAGAGTATAAAGAAGTCCCTATCAACTTCTAGAAGCATCCTTTAAGCCCAAGTACATTACTCAGCTCAACTGATCCTCTGAGTTGCTTTATTCCCTGCTTCAATATTTCTGAATATCTCACACTCCACAGGTGTCCCCACTTGTAAGCAAATTACTGTTCCATTATCTAAGTTTTCCTATCTTGAGCCCCTGCTGGATTCACCTTGAAGTTTTCAGGATCTACATGCAGCTTGTCACAGTGCAGCTCACTCAGTGGGGCAAAGGTGCTCCTGAGATCATCTGTGTTCTTCACAGCTCCTCCCAAGGAGGTCAACACCTTCCTACCATGGGCCTTGACCTTGGGGTTGCCCATGATGGCAGAGACAGAGGACAGATTTCCAAAGTTGTTGAAGAACCTCTGGGTCCAGGGGTAGACAACAAGGAGCCTGTGAAGAGGCAAGGATATAATTGCAAAGACAGAGTTTGATGCAAATCCACAAAACAGGCCTGGATTTCTCCCAGCTACAGTTTCCTTCTTTCCCGCCATTGTCCTGGTCTCCAGAACCTACCTTCCCAAAGTTTCTCCTCCAACTGCTTCCACATTCACCTTTTTCCATATTCTTGTGATAGCAGCCTTATCCTCAGCTGTGAAATGAACCATGATGTCTGGTCTCAGAGCTTATTGGCAGCCTCAGCTGTTTCAGAAGCAAGTCTGTTCCACAACTAGAAGGCAAGTCCTTTTATTCTTCATCCGTGACCCTCTCCTCATCGGACACTCTGAGGCTATTGGTCAAGGCAAGGCTGGTCAGCCCAGGGGTGGGGCTGGAGTAGGGCAGAGTTTATTCAGATCTTTACATTAAGATAGTGTCCAGGAGACCCCCTCAAAAGGGAGCTGACTTTTAAATTTTTATAGCTTTTTTCCAGTATGGAGTTAAGTCAATTATCTCAATTTTGCTTTCATTCATTTTTATCTTAGCCACTTTCTTTCTTCTCCCACCAGAGGATACTCCCTGTTCCAGCCTTTCCTGCATTTTTGTCTCTAACCTCAGTGTCCTACAGATAAAACATTAAGCACAGACACAATGTGGAAAACACTGGGATCATGAGATTCATTTGGGCACAAGGTTCAGTGTCTCTGATGGGACAATTATGAATGCCATTTAGTTAGAATTGTTTTTCAAGGGGAAAATGGTATGCTGATGTCTAAATATTTTCTCTGTGGATTTAGGGGATAATTTTTCTAACTCATAATACCTGGGAAGACCCCATAAAGCATTGGTTTTAGTGTAGGAAAACATTAGTGTTATGTAACATTTTGTAGGACTAAAGCTTTGCCTTAGTGTCTTTGTTTGAAATAAAATACGTCTCTTTTATCTAACAAAAATATGGGCCTGTGTGTCCAGGTACTTCTGTAGGGCTCAAATATTGTGTATTCCCACTGAATTAGTTTTTGCTTTTGTTGATCCAGGGTTTGGTGGTAATTCTCCTGTGCCAATAAGGGCAGTTGAAGATGTTCCTTGGCAGGTACTATGAATCTGAATGATTTCTCTTTCAAATCATTTCAGCCAGTCTTATTCTAATGTATGATATCATGCTTTAGCCACTCTAACTCTCTCAACTTTTCCTAAAAGTGGCTTTCCTAGATCATAATGCCTGAAGTTTTGGAAATCTGTATAAACTATTTTCTCCTGTAACCCAAATTTATAATCATTTTAAAAGACACATAAGTGTGTTTGTTACCTGGCATTTTGTTAAAGAGAAGATTTGTGTTCAAATTAATTCATCCCCTAACCTCTCAAATTGACTGAAACTAATAACATGGTGAAATTCTCTTAGTCTCTGTTTTCATGTAAAGCTTGTCTTTCTTTATACATATGGTAAAAAGTCAGAAAGATAGGATCTGTTAAGATATCAGTAGAGATTCTTCTGTTACACCATAATAATTTGTGACTTCTCTAAATACAAGAAGAGAGGAGATTATTTTACTGGTATGGAGGAACTAGTCCAGAGCCTGAGAGGAATCCAGGTTCAATTTCCTTTCAGATAAAAATCTGTGGTATGGGTATATATGTGCATACATAATTGGCAACATTTAAGTGTCTAATGACATGAATTTGTAAAGTCTGACTTGAAGCGTAATTCAGAAGTTAGTAACTAAGTCTCCCAAAACCTTAATCTGTGCATTTAATTTTCCCTTCTCACCCAGAGATATTTCTGATCTCTTCTGTCTGCAAAAACTTATCTATTTTTCCAGATTCAAAAGTCATCTGTGGCCACTGTCTTCTTATGCACTTGGGCAATGTATTCCAACAGCTTCCTAATTTTTCACGTCCACAGCTATTTTCTTTCCATTATCCCCTTGTCATGGTGTTGTCTTTGCCTAAACCCTCATGCATAAAATGGTTACTTTACAGCAGCCCTCACTGTATTTCCAAACATTCATTATCATATATTTTCAAATTTTCATTCAACAACTATTTATTGAATAACTGTGTCATAATTTTAATAACATCTGAGAGACAATGTGTGTGAATCAAGGAATAAAGTCTTTTTCTAAAGTCTCATAATTCAGGGAGTGGAATACAGATAATGAATAAGTAAAACTAATTAATAAAACAATTTTAGGTGTTATTATTTACTACATAGGAAGTGAGTATCTGGACCTGATAAGAATGGAATATGATTTGGTATAGAAAGGTCTCTCTGAGGAGAAAGGATTGGAGTCAGGGCCCAAAAAAAGGTTATTACTTGTAAACTAACTCTGATTCTATTTTAGTGCATGCTACATTATGCCAGAAGACAACGCACAGTGATTCCATGTGTCTTATTCTTGGCTCCTCAGTAAGATAAAAGGATCCAGCTGGGTGTGGTGGAACTGTAATCCCAGCTGTAATCCCAGCACTCAGGAGGCTGAAGCATGAGGGTCACTGTGGGTTCAGGGTCAGCCTAGACTGCAAAGTGAGTTCAAGTCCAACCTGAACTGCAAAGTGAGATGCTGTCTCCAAGAAAAAAAAAATACAAAAGGACCCTTTGGAAAAGAGTAAGATGTTATTGAATCATGTGGACTTTTTCTGAAAAACTCAGAAAAACTCCCTTAATTCATCTCCTTATCTCCAAGTCAATCTCAGAAGCCATGGCAAGGTAGCTGCTTCAACATGAATATTAGAATAAATTATATTAGTAATCGTCGTTTAAATCTAAAATCCCTGCAAAGATCTTTCATTTTATTTTTAATAAAATTTGGCATTGATCACATCTTTGCTTTCTCAGTTACCGCTAGCCTCATCTGTTTTCCTCTCTGCAGCAGTTTTGTCCCGTTTCCCCACAGGTCCCTGCCTGCTTACCCTCACTCTGGATAGAACATCCTCTCCATTTTGGCCTCCTTGATCTTCCACTGACAAGTATTTTGATGAGTCCCTGCATGCTTCTCAAAGACTCTTGCATTTCTTACTATACTGCAACCCACCCTTCAGCCCATGAACGCTTTCCCTCCAATACAAGTGTAAAAGATGGAGAAAACAGAATATCAATTTTGATTACTGAAGAGAATGATTTTTATTGAACAGAAGTTGTACTTTTGAGGCCCAGCCCAGTCCCCATGTGCAGAAGGAGGGTATCGGGGGCACACAGGAACACCGGTGGACTGGAAAAACGGGCTCAGTGGTATTTGTGGGCCAGAGCAATGGCAACTCCAGACACCAGTTTCTGCCAGGCAGCCTGCACATCAGGGGTGAATTCCTTGCCAAAGTGAGTGGCCAGAACGATCACAAGCACGTTACCCAGGAGCTGTGGATGAAACAAAGCAACACAAAGGCAGATTGAATATAAGTTTCCAAGTGAGAATGTGCAGAGGAAGAAATAGCTTCAAAGCTACACTCACTCACCGACCAAGCTGCCTATCCAGTTATTTCTGAAGGGCTGACGTTCTGTTTCATTTTTACAAACCCCTACTTGACATTCTGCCATCTATCTCTTTGCTCTCTTCTCACTTTACCATTTTTATTTGCTTTGCTTCCTTTCCTTTTTATTCAACAGTTGTTTAATTTCTGTAAACAAGACTTCTATGCTATACAGGCAATTTTAAATCTCTCACCAAATATGGAAAGAGACTTTCTTTGGACACAATACTCACACAGAATTTAATAGATTTTAAAGAATTTGATTTATGTTGACAAAATCTTTTGTTTAATTTTTCTCAAAATCTGTATCTAAACTTCTATAATCAGGACATACATTCAACCAAGCATTTCTCCTTCCTTAAAATAAACATGTATCTACCAAAAGCCAAATTCTAGCTCTCCTTGGCATATTTTCTATTCTCTAGCATTATTCCCCAAGATAAACATATTCAGTTATGACAGTTTTATGAACAGCTATAAGCATTTTCAGGGTTTCTAATTACTGATGCCACCATCCTTGTTTATCAAGCTGGTTTTAGTTATGCCCACAGGACATCTCTCTTTCTAGTGTCAAACTAGAGCATGACGTCTGAGACCTTTGTTGAAATTTCCAATCATAGTGACACCTTCCACTATTGTCCCTATGTAAACCACGGAAAGAGCATCTGGACTTTCCCAGAACTCACCCTGAAGTTCTCAGGATCCACATGCAGCTTGTCACAGTGCAGCTCACTCAGCTTAGCAAAGGTGCCCTTGAGGTTGTCCAGGTTCTTAATGGCTTCTCCAAAGGAGGTCAGCACCTTCTTGCCATGGGACTTGACCTTGGGGTTGCCCATGATGGCAGAAGGAGAAGACAAGTTGCCAAAGCTGTCAAAGAATCTCTGAGTCCAGGGGTAGACAACGAGGAGCCTGTCAAATAGGATAATAACACAGAAAATCAGAGACGCTCAATAATCTTGAGGCATTTCCCAGACAATTTCCAAGGGAAGTTTTATGCTCTGTGCTTACCTGCCCAAGGTTTCACCTCCAGTCTCTTCCACATTTACCTTGCCCCACAGGGCACTGATGATACTCTTTTCCTCAGAGGTAAAATGCACCATGATGTTAGGTCCGAAAGCTTGCTGGTGATCACAGAAGTGTCAGAAGCAGATGTGTACTGCCCCTGGAAGCTGTCTCCTTTTATTCTTTACTAGCGAAGTTCTGGCCCCTTCCTTTTCCCAGGACTTTGAAGTCATTGGTCAAGCTGAGCTGTGTCCCTCATGGGTGTGGCCTGGTCACAGGAGGGTCAGCAGCAAAGAATGCACACTGAGTTTATGATAATGTGTGCTGAATTCTGAGCCATCCTTACCTTTTTGGAACCTTCTCCAGCTGCAACATCATTATGCTCCCCTTTCACTCTCTTCTCTACCCATGCAATCTGCCGGTATAATTAATTTCCATCTATCTCGCCTCTCTTCTCCAAGGAGAGAGGAGCTGATTCAAGATAGAAAAATAGTTCCAATCCAAACAACTTCAACATTTAAGTTCAGGATGGTAACAGTGAAAAGAACAACATCAAGAAATAAAGAATTTAATGTTGTTGACACAGAATCTCTTTGGATTCTCAGTTTTGAATACTGGATTATAACATAAACCTCCATATCTTTTCTAAGGAAAATAAAAACAGCACACAGATATTTCTGGAAATAGAGCACAGTACCAAGTGATTTGCTGTAGAAATAAGAATTTGATTCCAAAGTAGACTACCAGAGAGTGATTTTCTAGAGAGGCAAGACAGAACACCACCACATCCTATGCTTTCAGAGAATTGTTTTTTCCATTTTTCTGTGATAAGAGAAGAAATTGGTTACTTATGGGGTACTGCTCTAAGAAGTGTTTTGCTTTTCTATCTTACCCATACTTCTCAGCAGCAGGACAGCTGAGGAAGAAGCTGAGATTATTTCGTACCAACATTTGTGATCAAAATGAAAACAAGTTCATTGATATGCTAATCATGTGAGAAGTTGGGGCATTTTTAGTATTTGCTGTAGTTTTAAGTGCAATAGATTCAAATTCTTCTAGTGTCTTTGTGTTTTGGACTAGTTGTAAGTTTCCAGCTCTTACTTATTGGAGCTGAAATGGGAGTTCTATGTTTATATGTACTCAATTCCATCTATATACTTGAAGAATGTTTTCTATGTTATTTAACTGTGTCTTTATCTAGTAATATAATCGCTATTATCCAAATTTTTAAAGATGAAGGAACAAAGGTCACAGAAGTTATTTATCTGTCAAGAAGAGAAAGTTGATGACTAAAGAGTAGGAGAGACAGTGTTACACAAATTCAAGCTTTGTTAAGACCAGAAAAGTTTCCCTGTATTACCGTAATCTAACTTTCCCTTCCCAGTCTCTATTTCTTTCTAATTTTCCATCTATTTTTTCTATCCCCTCACTCTTCTCTTGTTCCCTTTTCCCTTGCTAGACATGAAAGTTTCTTTTGCTACAACGTTTGGTTTTCATTCTTCTTTTGCCTTGTTTATTTTGTTGTTGTCATGGTATTCTGGGTGCTCTATGTCATGCTGGCTCTTTTTCATTTAGTAATATGACTCTTTTTCTCAGGTCTCCATATTTCAAGTTTACTTTTCTTTATAACCTTGCCTTGCTATGTATGATAATTTCTTATGGTGTAATACAAACTTCTAGGTCATGAAAATGCTTCTCTTGAATTTCTCTCATGATTCTAGAAGTTTAGGTCTGATTTGGTGACTTTTTCCAAGTTAGCACTTCCCTAGCCCACTTTCTTTTAGTTTTTAATCAATAACATATTTCTGGGCATAAGTTTTTATCCAATGGCCCACACGGGCACAGTCAATGTATAATTTTATTTATTTATTTATTTATTTATTTATTTATTTTACAGCAGACTAATTTGACAGGCTGATGACTATTGAACAATATATTTGTCAGTGTATAAAATAATATATATGTACTGAGGAGATAATTTCTTTTGAAATACAGTTATTAAGTACAATAACATCAATTTTTAATATAGCGTCACTTATAGTTCTTTATGAACACATGAGATCTAACAACAGTCACACAACTCATAATATTACAAGCAAGTAAAAACTAACGCTATTTAAAGATACCAACATAAGCAATATAATGTAATATTTTAAAAAGTCTGTGACTTCTATTTATAGCTACTATTTTGTTATTACACTCAAAGTGGAACATGAATGCAAGATTTCAGTTAAAGATTAGTAAAAATAAACATCAACTTTTTACACCATAAACCTGACTAACCTGTGTAGTGTTCTGTAGATCCCAGTGTAAGTTCCACTGTCCTCAAATATACAGCTGAGAAAGAAAACATTGAGAGAAAACATTAAGATTTTAGATTAGATTTTAGATTTAAGAGAGAAAACATTTTATCTCTAAAGTAGAAGAATAATGAATGAATAGAGAAGAAACAATTGGCTATTCTGGGAAGAAGAATTCCTGGGTTAATAAAGAGTCAGTAAATAAAGCCTGGGTTTCTAAGGCAAACTTTCTCTGGCTCACAGTGTGAAAGCTATAACTCTTTCCTCAAAATTTAGCTGTGTGGATCAGAGGCTGTAAAAGCCCATGATAAAATAAACAGACCTTTCAAATCCAAGAGTTTAGGAAAAATGCCTGTCTCTGAAACAAACCCTGTGGGTGTTTCCTATCTTCCTCCTAATTCACAGTGAGGATTATCCTCTCCTCCTCTGGTCGACTCAATTGCAGGGCCCGCATCTCTTTGTTGTCCCCTGGGGGATTTGATCTAGCTTCCATGCAAGGACCCACTCAGTCCGCGCTCCCTTGTTGCTAACGGCTTTAGGGAAGGGCTCCAGGAAAGGCACAGGTTGGAAAGGCCGCAGGTCTGGTTCAGGATAGGAATGAAGTTTGAAGTTGAGGTGAACGCATTTTCATCACTGTTTGGATGCTGTCAACACAAGCTAACTAACCTCAGCTAGTGCTTTTTAACACTGCGTTTCTTTCTCCTGTCAACAATAAGTGATTACTTGTCCCTTTTTTTCTGAACTAAAAACCCAAAGCTTACTAAGTGACATGAGTATCAAGGAAGATAAATCCTGTCTCTGAGGGTTTCCTATAATATTTGTAGTTTTCTAAGTTCTGGGCTGGATTTTAAGAACCATACGATTTTAAGACATTATAAGAAATATATAGGAAAAATATATTTTCTTAAATTTTGCTACCTAATTTATGGCACATGTTTATTCCAAAGACAAACATATTAATTTTTCATGGTCTTAGTATAGAAAGTAATATAAATTAAATTGTTGATAAATAAAGTAAACTCTTTAGTTCACTACATCTTTTCCACTGTGTTAATGAGAAAAATATTTTCTTCAATGGATATTCTTTATAATAAACCAGTTCTTTCATTGTTAATTCTAAATTTAAAAAATTATGAAAACATTTGTAAACCAAAGAAGGGGGAAATCTTTTGAGGATTATTAATTAGGATTACAAATTATTCTTTGAGCCTGAATTTACATTTTTGTTCTCATAACAGAAATAGATAGTGCCAAATGGCTTTATTATGTTGCAAAATAGCCAGAAATGACTGAGTATCACATAATAAACAAATTTTTATATTTACTCTGCAGAAAGCTCATGAACTCTTTCCAGTGTCATTACAAGGAAGGAGAGAATAGACACAATCAGTAGTCATGCCACATGCAACACAGGAGGTCTCTGCCCCATGTCTTACAAAGTTTGTAGATGGATTCTGTCCAGAGTTGTGTCTCAAATACAGGATGAGCACTCCCCCAACCCCTTAGAGCGTACATATCAGTTGACTGCTGGAGCCATGTTGCCTAATGCATAGCCAAGGACACGTGTGAAGGTTGATTAAACTGGGGGAAGCTTTACAGGAAAGTGCAGATGGAAAGTCAGAGCTAGCCAGTTGCTCCATTTTCCTGAATGATAGACTTTGAATTTTAAAACTTTAATTTGGTAACTTAGCAAGGTCATATGTGTCCCATTGTCCTCTGAAATGTGGTTTTAGTTTCTTTGACATTTTTTCATCTTGAAAAGAAATTCTTACTTATTTTCATAATTAAAATTCTAGAAAATTCTGTACTTTTCTTTGTTTATGTAAAATAATACTCCTTAATGTATTCTCTGAACTAAGAACAATTTTAAAATAAAAATGCAATGAAATAGTGAGAAGGTCTGACATAATTATTATATCAAGAGCTTCTTAAAAATTTTGTTTATTTCAGTTTACCACATTACCATGGTTTCTAAAATATACATATTCTGAATATATTCTAGATAGAGTTGATTCAACTGAGACTTCTTTAGACACAGAGTTTAGAATACTGTGTCAATAACTGTCAGAAAAGATTCAGTTTTAAGAATACTTCTACTAAAAAGTGGGAAATATTTGATTAGGTGGTTTTTTAATTCCAAAAACTTACTTCTTAATTACTATCTTAAGTATTTTAAATTCTCTATATTTCAGTCATAATGCAGCATATTTCTTGAATTAAAATTTTTCATATCTCTAGGAAAAGATAAAATTAAATATTGTAAAGAGAGAAGCAAAGGTAATGGTTAGACTGCATCCATTCGGAAATTCATCTACCATTACCCATTAGAAAAACCAGGATCTCCCAGCCTCCTATATGTCCCCTCTGCACTCATTCCTCAGCAGGTCCCAATGTCATTGACCTCCTTCTGCACCTGCTTTCTTCTGCCCACCCCTTCTTTTGCTCTTTTATTTTCCTCTTTAAAAATATTTATTTACCTGTTTTGTATATTCATTTTTCCTAGGGAGACGCTAGGAATTCTTTTTTTTTTTTTTTTTTTTTTTTTTTGGTATTTTAAAAACTGAAGCAGGCAGATCTGGTGTTTTTCTTCTCCTGGGTACTTAGGCTGGTGATAGCTGGGTGCGGTCTGAACCTGTGGATGTCGATAAGGGCTCCAGACTGCACAGAGCTGCAGCAAGGGAGGGGCTCAGAGAGACTGGGGTTCCTGCTACCACCTCCTATCTCCATCCTTGGTTCCTTCAGAAGTAGACAAAAGAAAGGAAATATGAGCCAGTTTCTTTGAGAATTTGGTACAGTTAATTGTTTAAAAAATATCCGATTAATATATTTTGTGATTTATGTGTGTATATATATTTATGTATTCCTTACAATCATATGAGCACATGGTTATAAGTATGTAACTACTGGCAAAAGTTGAAGGAAACATTAACTATAGAATTTTCAAGTTTTAAAAACCCAGAGAAATATATTACATTCTTCCAATTCACCTGAGATTTTGTTTAGAAAGAAAGAAGGAAGGAAGGAGGAAGGAAAGAAGGAAGGAAAAGAGGAAGGAAGGAAGGAAGGAAGGAAGGAAGGAAAAAAGAAGGAAAGAAAGAGAAGAAAGAGAAAGAAAGAAAGAGAAAGAAAGAGAAGAAAGAAAGAAAGAGAAAGAAAGAAAGAAAGAAAGAAGAAAGAAAGAAAGAAAGAAAGAAAGAAAGAAAGAAAAAAGAAAGAAAGAAAGAAAGAAAGAAAGAAAGAAAGAAAGAAAGAAAGAAGAGATGCTCTAAGTCATGTGAAGAAGATACAATGACTTCCATTCCAGAAACTCTTAACTCCAATCTCATGGAATGTTCTGATATATAAAGGAAAATGCCAATGATGAAAGTAAGAAAAATGAACTGTTGGCTTATACCATAGAAATGTTTTGGATGCTGGTGCCTAGACCATGGCTCTCCTTGCATGCAGCTGAAAGAGAATGCCACAGTCAGCCCACTGGTCTAAGGCCTACTCTAGTGGTATGATTGCATGTGGTTTCCTGCCTTGGTATAATTGAATTCCTCTACTGTTTTTTGGTCGATAAAAGGAAAGAATTTATTTCTCACATACACATAAGTATTTCAGTTATAAATACATCCATATAAATAAATATCTTGGTTCATATTTTAGTCTTTGGTGCTTTTCTTTTTGGCTAGATTAAGCTTGTAGGAGCAAGTATCAGAGCAACATAAATGAGTTTGATCCTGAAACTTAATAGCCCAATCAAGATTTTGTCTGCTAAGGTCTAACTGATCTAGGCAGCCTTTCTACTTCATGCTTCGTTTGTATGTCTGCAGCCAGCAATGGATGTGTCTGTGAATGTTCTTTTACTTACACTTGTGTGGCTCTTTGTTTGTTTATTTTCATTCATTCAGTACTGCAAATGTACTACTCATATAGCAGAAAAAAAATTATGGAAACAAAATCCCTCTTTCATTCAGCTGGTATTGGAATAGCTATACAATCAGTAACTAGGCATAATAAGCGGTATGTGCCAATGATGAAAGTGCTGTGGAAAGATACAATGGAACTGAGGTTAGAGCGTGTTTAGGATGTGGGTGGAAGCATGTTGGTACTTTAAATAGTGAGTCACTGGATTCCCCTCTGTAAGGAGACATGGTCGAGGATCCTAAATACATGCTTAGGAAGGAGACTATTCACATGGAACCTTGATTAAATATTCAAACCACAAGGAATAAATAGCCTAAAAAGGCAGGAAGCTTAGAACTTTGAATGAATGCCCAGAAGACCTATGTAAGATTAAATTAAGTAAGAGAACGAGTAGAAGAAAAAACATGGCTGTACTAATCTGTAAATTGTGGGACCCAGAGGTAATTATATAATTGCAAGAAAAAAGTATGCATGCATATGCTTAAACACTAATGCATGCTATATGTAAAAACTATATTATATATTTATATACTATATATAAATATGTATCCATAGACACATACACGTATACCAGTATTCATAATAAACATAAGCATTAAAAATTGTTGTTATAGAAAATTGTAAAGGTTTGGCTTTATTATGACTGATATAGAAAGCTACCAGAAGGTTTTAAATAAAGAGGTGACCAAATATGATTTGCATTTTAAAAGATTACTTTGGCTGCTGTGTTGCAAAGCCATGATAAAAGGGAAGAAGTAGGAGAGAGAGACTCGCTGACTTCACAGCTGTAATTTAGGTGGTGGTCACAGTGGCTTAGACCTGGGTGGCAGCAATGAGCATCCTCTGGATACATTTTTACTGGCCTCTGTATATATTTTGAAATATAAAATTATGGACTTTTCTGACATTGGACATGGGATTATGGGATTATGTGTATGTGGACATGAGTGTGTGTATTTCTCTGGGTGTGAATATATATCAGCATGATGATTTTTAAAAATGTTTAAATATAGGTTTGTAGTGCATAGTGATAACATTGCTCTTGAGCACTTGGTACATATATATAACATATCTTTGGGAAAAGATCAGTCTCTCTATTTCCTGTTATCTATCTTCTATTTTTCACTTTATTTATACTTTTCTCATATAAGAGAAATCATGTAATGTTTGAGCTTGTGTGTCTGCTTTACTTCACTTAACTATAGTCTCAAGGTACATCCATTTCCTGGGAATGCCTCAAGTTTATCTTTATTGATGGCACAGCGATACTCTGGGTCTTAATACATTTTGTTTATTCTTTCACTCATTGATGGGTAAATAGGCCACTTCTGAGATTTAGCTATAATGAATTATGCTCTTTTGATCATTGATATTCATGTGTCACTGTAATATGATGTCTTTAGCTTTCAGACAGACACCTAAAGGAGGAATATCTGGCTCAAGTGGAATCACTAGTTTTAGTTCTTTGAGAACTCTCCATACTGATTTCCATAATGGTTGCACTAGTTTACATGGGCATTTTAAATCTGGCCAAACATAGTTGTTATGTTGCATTTCATTAATGACTTTGTTCATTAGAATCACCACCTCAAAACTGGCATTGGAGAAGAGTGTCAGTGGGTAGATAGGGAAATCAGAAACTTCTCATGGGTTTGTTTCCCTATTAGATCTTTAACCAAAGCATGATCAACCAATATTTCTTGGATGAAGATTATTGACTTACAAAGCAGGGTCCCACTAGCTGCAGGAATTTCACTTCCTCTGAGGAAGGAAAACAGTGGTACAAATAATTCTGCAGGAGGGACTTTGATGGGGAATCTGAATTGGAAGAGTAGGACTAGAGATTTTATTCTTCCTCTTAATACTCGATTATATTCCAAAGTTTGGTTTGTTTCCCTAGGAGCTTTCCTACATCCTTCACAAGTTACTCTCTGTGTATGGAATAGAATAAGAAAAATACACTTCACTCTAACAAGCATTGAACATGTACTGCACCCTAGGCATAGTACTGATCACTGTGTTAGAGACAGAAATAGACAACCACCTCCTCAGGATCATCTTCATAATTTTCAGGCCCAAGACAAATAAAATGAATCTTCTTTTTGTTAAAGATTTTTAAGAATATCAGTTTAGCAACATGATAGTATTAAACCAATTAATAATAAACAATTCTTTGGGTCTTTAGTCACAAATGTCACTTTGTTATGATATCACTCATATTCTTTCTAGATTGATCTGAATTTTTTCTCTTTTATCATCCTTTTTTCTTCATTGATTTCTGATTTAAATGGCTTTGTATTAGAGCCTGTTTCACAGACATTACACATGTAACTCTCTTGTATTCTATTGTCTTTATAAATATTCTTTAAGTATATTTTTCTCAATGTCAGCATTTGCTGTTAGCTTTCCTCCAGGGATGAATCTTTTTGTCAAACTCGGAAAAGCCTTCCTTTTCCCCATGAAAGTGGTAGCACTAGACTACCACTGGTTCCCTCACTGAGCAGCACTAGGACCTGGGCTCTTGGAGGGCATACACATGAAGCCTGGATCAGATTTGACTGCTGTCCCTGATATTCCCCACTTCTTTTTATGTTTTCCTCACCCATCCTCCGTTTCTGCTCAGGTCTCTAGGACTCATTGTGAAGGACATAGTCAGTATGCAGAATCCTAGAATGTTAAGAGCTGGGAAAATCTCTTGACTATCAGCCCTGCCACAAATTTATGCAGTGAAGGACACATAAATTCTACCCTGGATTATAGAATACATGAGAACTGCTATGGAACTCACTAGCACAGGTCTTGCACTTCAAAGTACTCTGACAGCATTTCATTAATAGCTATAACTTTTACAAACTAAAAATCCATATGTGTGTACTGGAAAGGAATGATTTTGCTGCTTCTGTGTATGTGCAAGATGAATATTTGATTTAAAATGACTGAGCATATGGTATCTGATAAGGACAACTAGAAATATTCTTTTAAATCAGTAAATAATATAATTTAGGATGTCATATTCTATCTGAGGGGTCCCTTTCTTTCTAAGATCTAGCTGAGGTAGGACTTTAGTCAGGTAGCAAACTTCTCCTTTTCTTACCATCTGTTTTGTCAGTTTCCTGCTAGGGGCCCAGATAACAGACATCACACAAGACTGAAAACATCTGGCCACACACCCTAAGCCTCAGCATGACTCAGCATGACTCAGCATGAGCCAGCATTGCTGAGGTCTCTCAGCAATGCTAGCCCAGAAGACTATGTAGTCTCAGGGGGCAGGAATCCAAAGGTAGGTGACAGTCTGACTCAGACCAGGACCCAGCCAGAGTTGTTCATGCTTGAACTATGGAAAGGGACAATGGCACTTACACAGAAATAAAATATGGACTAAGGTAAAAGTTGAGCTTCTTTAATCAGAGACAAGAGGGCTGAAAGAATAAACAGTACTGGGTTTGTAGAAAATATAGTTCTTCAATAAATGGAGTCCCTGCAGTGTGAAAAACTAATTTTGTTGCTTAAATCACAAACACAAATACTTATGATGCCCATCAGAGGTAGTAGTCACAAATAACAATACTTAATCACAGCACAATAATACATTTTCAGTACTTCTTTATATACATACATATTATATGTATGTATATATATGTATATATATGTATATATATGTATATATGTATATATGTATATATATGTATATATATGTATATATATGTATATATGTACATATATGTATATATATGGAAGTGAATCTCTCTCTCTCTCTCTCTCTGGCTCTGTCTTTCCCTCCCTATAGGTTCTTTTCAGATAATGAGAAATGGACCAAAAGATTTAACAGAATTAAGAAAATATAAATTAGGCCTTGAAAAATAAAAATGAATTTTTTATGGAAATTATCTGTTCACTAGCTCTGTTTAAGGCAAGGTGTACAGAATTGACTAAAACATAAGACAGAGTGGTTTAATCTCACCAGCTCCACTGTGGTAGGAATAGACAAAACACCTTCACTGCTTAGCACAATAAGCTCTGCTTTCTCTTCTACATTAGGAGCTTCCTAAGCCTAGGTCAGGCAGATCTGCAATGACTGGAAGCCCATCCCTGATGAAATAAAGCAATCACCATTTTATCCAGATATTGCCATGAGAGAGTGACAGAGGCCTGCTGATCATCTACATCCTATATGAACTTGTGCAAATTGTCTAATTTGCTAATGACTCTGAAACATAGAATGATAGCATGTCTTAGATCACAGTTTTGCAAAGCTGATATTGGTTTGTTGCACACAGCGCAAGAACAACAGTATATGCTCATTAAATATTATTATAATAGTATAATAAATGTATATCTAAACTAATAAGGACAATTAGAAAGTTACTTTGAAATATTTCTTGACTTTAAAAGCTAATGACAAATTCAGTTTACTTTAAAATATCATTCCGATATCCCAAAATAAATTCACAGGAGATATTTGTCAATAGGTTGTCCTATTGCAACTTCAGGCCTACCTTTTCAGACCCTACCTGTCAGCCATTCCCTTTATGCTCTGCCTCTGTCAAATTTCTCTTCTCCCTAGTCTGCCTCTAACCAACAAGCATGACTCCAGGTAATGTAAGGCCTCTAGACTTAGAAGAAAACACAGTGAGAGAGGATTTTTGAGAGAGAAGGAGAAGGAGAAAAAGAGGGATAAGGAGAGAGAGACTAAAAGAGAAAGATTAAAAGAGAGAAAGAGCTCTAGTCTGACACAGGTAATAGAGGATTGCAACAGTATTCTATTGAGTTCTTTCATTTTGCTTGTAGATGAGAAAGACAATGTGGAGCTCCAGGTTTGTAGCTAGTTTTCCAACACTGCAAAAGTGGGATTCATGAAGTTGTAGAATCTCATCTCTCGGTACTCCTATCACAGCACTACAGTATGGCACCTGGTCTGGTCTCAGGTTCTCAGTGCTTGGCATTGGTGAGATTGTCACACAGACAGATGAGACCAGTTTACCCATATGCTCTGGAGAAGTGGAGGCTCGTGTTAGTATAGGGGGAATAGAGTCAGTGGTTAGGTTTGGGTAACAACCCAAGAACATAATACATGCTGTCTTCCTTAACCAAACTTGCAGCATGGCCAAGGACTCAAGAGGCAATTTAGGCAGCTATGGGCCTCCAGTTTTCTCAAGCATATACCTACAACTTATCAGTCTTAGTAATCCATTATAGATTTTATTTTGAACTCGTATTCAAACTTTTCTTTAAATTATTTTTCTCTCAAACTTGCCTAATAGATACCATGGTCAGGGAAGTATGATTCACAGCTGTGGCTCGAACTCATGACCTCCAGTCTCCCAGAAGTCAAAGTCAGGGGCAGGGAGCAGGGATGGAGGCCTCTGTCTCTACTCACTTGGGTCACAGTGGGTGTTTTCATTTGTGTTTCTTTGTGGGAAGAGCACAGTCTTCAGAGCAGCAGGACTGGGCCTACATCTCAGTCTCCACACTTGAGAGCTTTCTAAACTTGGACAGAATGCTTCGTCTCTCAACTTCAGCTCTTCATACTTGAAGAGAAGCTCATAGCACAAGATCCTACTTTACCTGGGGTCTAACTGCAAGCGAACAATGTGTCTTTAAGAAATCTACCTGTTGTGGCTTGTGTTTTCTGTCAGTGAAACAGATAATGATCCATTCTCAAACACTGGTATGAGTATGACGTAAGTTAATTTACAAAATGGACTTAAATTAGATTCTAACATCTTCTAAGTATTGAATATGTGTCACTTATCATCACCATTAATTCCCAAGTGTTGAGTAGTATATACCTGACAGAGCCATGATATTAAATGAGGTGACTTAAATACCATAGAATAGCATCTCACATATAGAAGGACTTTAGTTAAATGTTAAATCCCATCTCCTTTTATTTTCCTGTGTTCTGAAGTCAATGATTCATCAAGTGTCACTCACGTGTTTATGACCCTTCCCTCAAGCTGTTTCCCTCTCAACTTCTGCACTGACTCTGAAAACTCTTTCACACTTCCAAATCTTGAATGTATATGATCCCAGTTAAGTAAGATGTTCCAAAATTTCAAAGTTCCCATTAGTTGCCTTTCTTTAGCCCTGTGGTGTTAGCATTTTAGCTGTTAATGCTGACTCCAAGAGCAAAGGTCCTCCTGGGGCAGGCTTGAACTGTTTAACATCTCAGGCTGTCGGGCTCTAAGGCTGTCACTGAAACTCTTAGAGGAGTTGGTGCTATTTTCTAGAACTGGCCTGATCCTTTAAGATTACTGGCTCTTAAGGAGACTGTAGCTGTGTCCTGAATTGCTAGGCCACAGGTCCATAAAGTGTGCACTTCTTTAAGGCTTCACACCAATTCATAGGGTAGATGTTTTCTTTATTTTATACACAATGAGTCTGACCTCACAGGAGTCAAGATTTTGTCCTTAGCTAGAGAAATAAAAAGCCTTATGAAAGAAAAGTGCTGCCATGTTCTGCCTCCACACCCTTTCCCAAGTCTGCTTTCCTGCTCCCAGTCTATCTACCCCCCAGTCATGAACTCCACCCAAAGCTGACAACCTTACCTTATCACCTATCTGGACCTACAGGCCTGGACTCCCCCTGGGCCTTGATAGCAGGCAGCTAGCTCTGACCCTGCCCTCTCTGTTACTTCTGATAGATCCATCTTGCACACCAGCTCACAAAGTCCCTCTGGGGGGTCTCAAGTTTGCTGACTCAATGTTGTCTGAAGTCCAAGCCCTTAGAGTCTGCTTCCAAAGATGGAAGATGGCTCTCCTGCTTCCAAAGATGGTAATAGACGGCTCTCCGGTAGCCTCCTTAAGCTAAGCCTGATTCCTCTACTTCCCCAGCCCATCCTCAGAATCCTGTTCATCAGTACAGCAAAGGGCTCTCAAGCAGCACCTTGAGTTTGACAAGTGTCTGGTTCTGCCTTTAACCTGACTAACTTTAGGAAAATCCTTGTCTCCTCTGAGTTCAGTCTTGTGATCCAAAAGTAGAAATGGTAATACTATCTATTTGTAGAACTAGAATTAGAATGAGAATTATGGTAGAAGGCAATAGTTAAATGTGTGGAACTCTAGAATATAAAAGGCCTAGTGGTCCAATTCTTCATCTATGAATTTTTGTCTTATCTTTTCTCTCAGTCATTCCCCATCTTCTTACTCCATTTATTCACTTACCTAAAGTCATTCCTTTTATTATATTGATTCCAGGTGGTACTGTAGGAAGTGTAAGCCATTAATAAAGAGATCTTTCTTCAAAAAACATGTTTACCACAAAAGTCATTTCAACAAGGTTTAAAAAGTGGAGGAAAAATCAAAGTCAAAAGCAGGAGTTAAGAAGGGACCACTGGGAAACTGGACCCAGAGCCTCCTGGAATCTAAGAATTTCCCTCTGGATGCCAGGAGAGATTCCTCCTGAGTGACTCCAACTAAGAAGGGCTGAAACTGTGGAAAAATGAACTCTAGGTGGAGTTGAGAGGATTCCAATGGAATAGACTAGCGAGAGAGTATCTGGGTATCTGAGAAAGGAGAGAAACCTGTTAAAGAAAGCAAACCTGTTCAGTGTAGGTTCTGAGTTTCTTTCCTCTGTGGATTTTATTGGGCTTCTGCACTTAGATCAGACTTCAAAAAGTCCAAATCTACACATGCTGGAATTCTAGCTAGAGAAGGAGCATTGTGGTTTCCACGTCACTGAGATCTCTCTGGCCCCCACTTCTCCATTTGCCTCAACACATCCACTTGAATACAGCATTATCCCATCAGGAAATGTGGGAAGAGCCTTCTCCTCCCAAGGCCTGAATTCCTCACTGTGTTTATGACAGCATAAATGAGATGTATGCCATGCTCCGAGAATGCAGAAATTCATTGAGCTCAGGCTTCTGCTCCAAACATTTATACTATCATGGGTATAACACTTTCTGTCATGCAGAACTCATGAAATTTCTATCAAGCCCTTGATTTTGCTAGGTAACTTCTTCATGAAGTGCTTACTCAAATAGTCATCTAATCTTCGATTTTCTGTTCTAGAAGAAAACTTCCTTACACTGGAGCACTAATATACGTGGTAAACATGAAATATATGCATTTTAACAAGTTCAGGGGACCTAAAAATGAATCAGAACATCATTAATCTCTGAATTCATAAAGCCAACTATTTAACTGAACACAACAACTGAACCTGCCATCTTTTCTCCATGTGGTATCCTTTTTTATGGTTTCAAGGATGCTAAGTTCACTTTAGAAAAACCAAACTATCATCCCATAGCCAGCTATAGGAAGACAACACAATTTTATAGTAACAAGGACAGTGGCACACACGGTTAAAAATGTTCCCTGGATAGGGAGCCTGGGAGCTCCTTGAAGCCAGTGACTGGGCTTAAGCTTAAATTGCTAGTGTCTGCGATAGAGAGTGCCATGAAGTGCATGTCAGTAAACAAGTACAGAAAAATGAAGGAAGAAATGCTTAGGTTAAAATGTGCTACTTGCTAGTATAGATGTGCATGACTGTACAAGTGCATATATACACTGGTAGAAGTTAAGACATTGCTTTACCTTTATTAAACTGAGATCCTAATGACATGGATTTAAAAAATTTTGAAGGATTGAGATAATTTATGAAGAGCACTAGTTGCTGTATCTGACACAGTAAGCCTTCAGTAATTGTCATTTTTATTATTACTATTAAAACCAAACCAATCTAAAGTATACAATAACTTCGTTCTGAACTATAGTAAAAATGATTGAAATCAAGCACAATAGCAATAACAAACACTTGTAGACTATCTGGTATATATTAATCATTGTTTTAAACTCTTTGTATAATTCTATCAATTTGCCCAAAAGTCATGTGAGCATGTTAAAAACCCATTTTACAGGCATAGAAACTGAATCACACAGCTAGGAAGAGATGCTGTTGCACCAAGCACTTCAGCAGTCTAGTTCCAAAGTCTGTGCTCTTACCTCCTGATCTGCACTGCCAATGATTTCTATGAAGTAAAGCATTTGAGTCCTTGAAATGAGTTATTTTACTTGTCTCTTTGGGGAAGATATCAAGCTCTTTCCTTGAGGTACATGAGAATAGAAAGAGGGGCATCTTATTCCCACCTGGGAAGCAGCACCTGCACATCTGGTAACCAGGCAACTTGATTGAAGATGAGGATTTTAGAATGATTGAATGAGAAATATGGGGCCTCACGCTAGTTGAGGAGTCCCTGGTCTAGGATCCAGGGAGCTTATGAATTTGATTGATAAAACTTCTGTATTAAAGGGAAAAGCAATTGCAAGTAACTGACTGCACCTTGTCATCTCTAAGAGAAGAGGTCACCAAACCTCAGGAGAGCATAGGGACTTTCCTAGAGAAATGACTGAACTTCCTTCAGAAATTCCCCAGGTCCTAGGTCTCAGAGCTCCTGACTGACTGTCTTATGCACTTGAGTGGAGCCTTTGCCTTTAACTGTGCTCAGTATCAAAGAAGGAATAGAGAGCATCTAAACTATTTAAGGTTTATTCCTTCCCACAGTTGGGGTTAAGCAACTCCTGACCATTGCTTTAAAAATAAATACAGAATCTCAATATATGAATAATCAAACCTTGTTCAGGGGCTGAGGGGGAAAGGTTCTGAAACTTGCCCCTCCTGAGTCCTGGCTCTGCAGATAGTGCTATCGCAGCCCTGGCAGGTCCCCTCCCATTGCTGTGCCTCTGACTGAGTCAGCCCAGGACAGAGCGGGGCAAGCGCTCTTTGACCTGGCTGCTGAGTAGGAGAGGCAAAAAGCTCATAGTCAGGACAGGCAGAAAGCTCAGAGTGAAGTCAGGACATGCTATTCCGACCTTTACGAAAAGGAACACAACTGCTGATCTATACATGTTCCATCCTTCTCTTGCAAAAAAGTGATGGCCAGGTCATTGCACTGGAAGCCACGCTGTTATCTTCCCCAAACACCAGTCACAGTCAGCAACCTCTCCTACCAGGTCTGTGTGCTTATCTTTAACACAGTAGTCAGGAAATGTTTAAGAAATTTCTTCTTCATTTTTTTTTTTGTTGTTGTTTGCTTGTTGTCATGCCTCAATGGCTCTTTTGGAAAAGTGTACACTTTTTTCATGACAAACAACATACTTAATTTCACAAATATATTTTTATGTTTGTGTAAATTCATAGAAAGATGTACTTATTACTGCTATATATAAACCAATTTATGGTAAATAAAAGAAAAACATTGCAAGTCAAAAAAACTATCATGTGTATGTCTTAGCTTTCCATCCATCATAGACACATGATAAAGCTAGTCTAATGCTTATGAACAACAATGAGATGGTGTATATAAAGAACCTAAAACTCTGAGTGACACACAGGGCAAAAGCAAGACAATTCATTGCATTTTTAATGGCTAATTACTGACACTAAAGGATATTTAACCAGCAGGTGACGTATCGTTAGCATACCAAAACTGTGCCTGGAATAGTGGGGAGGGATGGAGATCAGAATTCTTTTTCTATAAAAAGTGATGTTCTATGAAAAGGGCACAGACACTCTCTATTCTTGTCTGTCCAAATATAGATGCTAGGGTAAAGCCTGCTTTGAGTGTATGTAGAGGTCAGAGGTCTTCAGATGTGGTTTAGATGTCCTTTATTTTGGAATATCTGTTAAAAAAATCAACCAATGGCTCCAAAAGTGCACTGCCCAGGGTTAACATAACCTCCAGAACAGGGATGCTGTATGAAAAGCACCAGGTAAGTTCTTGTTCCTCTTCTCAAAAACTCTAACAAAGAAGCTTATCTTTAAAGCCAGAAGAGACAACAGGAATTTTGGTTTGTGCCTTTGGAGAATGGCATGTTATTTCCTTTGTAAACCAAGTTCAACTCTTCTGTCTGCCTCCAAAATCTGTTGCATTAGAGGGGCACTAGAAGGATTGCAAAGCTGGGATCTCCCAGGTGGGAAAAGAGGAGATGTTAACATCTGCTATCAACACACTCCCTTGTCCTCTCAGTGCCATCATCTAGAAATCACAACCCATAGATCAATATTGTTTTGCCAATTTTTTTTATTACTTTTAGCAACAGCATCTCATCTAGGAACTGATTGATTAAATTAAAGTCAGGTACTCTGGCTCTGGAGAAACATCTTCATTATGAAGAGGAGTTTTCAGCACATCTATGACTCCATATGCCTACCTACCAACCTGTTATCTATCTATTGAGTCATCCATTCACTCACAAACATAAAAAGACAGCTGACAGTATAGTTGCAGTATATAAGGGTTCAGTGGTGTGCACACACATGTCTGTGTGTGTGTGTGTGTGTGTGTGTGTGTGTGTTTGTATGTAGGTAGGTAGGAAGTGAAGGGTTGTCAGAGGCAGAACAGTTATGAACCACTGTGCTGCCTGCTATGGTTCTTTAGCTCCCCTGCAAGTCTCTCTCAACTTCTTAGAATAATTGAATGTGAGAATCTTTTATGGGTGACAGGGCCCTATCTTCTGTGTTTAAGCATCCCAATAAAAAAAATGGAATAACAATTCTAAAAGTAGCAGAGTAGTTTAATATTTAGGAGAAGAACAGTATAACAGAAAAATTATACCAGATTAATATGAAAGTAAAAAAAATCAACCACAGAAATACATCAGAAACATGATTTTCTTTACTAATTAAGGAAATTCACAAGCAATTCATGTTTGTACTTATGTCAAATTCTGATGCTGATGGTCAGTTGGTTTTCCTGTGCTCTTTTCCAGGAGCTGATACAGAAATTCAGAGAATTTCCAGCATTTGACTTCACCATCTCACAGTTCTTTACTTTCTGCTACATGGAGAAAGGAAGAGAATGATAAGAAAGCACCTTACTTTGTCCATAGAGACATTACTATCTCTTCATTCCTTTTCTCACAACCAAATACGGGGCCTAATAGATTGCAAGCGCTGCTGGAAGCTGTAGAGAGATACAAGGCCTCTACTAACTGGCATTGTTTCTGCCATCTCTGTCACAATGATTAACCAACAGGAATATTTATTATAAAACCACAGGTAGAATGAGTCACACCTTTATTGTATGTAAACCATAAATATAAGACTGAGTGTGCCTAAATTGCCAAATTCCATAATACTTTGCTGGTCTAGACTCTCTCATCCCAAACCATATCTTATTTTAGAACAAATAACTTGTCATAAATTATCATTTTATAGTAATGTTTCCAGGACTCAAATAACTTATGTTAATGTCTCCATTCTGCTTCTTACTAGCTACTTGGTCATGAGACAATATCTCATGGCTCTGTGTTCATTTTCCTACGCTGGATAGGATGTTACAATAGGACTTGACTTACAAAGTTATTGTGAATATTAAGTGAGTTAATATATCATTAGTGCCTTGTACACAGTATCAGTCATAATGATTATATTATTATTATTATTACTTTTTAACTTTTAAAAATATATTTGATTTTTATTAACAAATAAATGTAAATTATATAGGGACTGTGGAGTTATATTTCAATATATGCCTATATTGTGTTTTTATACATTGTATGATCAACCCAGGTCAGTCAGTATATACATCGCTTTAGGCATAATCATTTCTTTGTTTTGACACCATCTGAAGTTCTATTATGTATTTTGAAATATTCAATTGAATGATATCCATAGTTGATACCTACTGTGCTATAGATCATTAAACTTATTCTCTCTATACAACTGTACCTTTATACTTTTTAACTTCTGTCCATCTCTTCTCCTCCCCTCTACTTATCACTTCTATAAGATAAAATTTGTTAGCTTCTACATATATATAAGAATATTTAGTACTTGTTTTTCTGTGTCTGATTTATTTCATTTAACATTCTCCAATTCCATCTATGTTTACACAAATGACAGAATGTCATTCTTTTTATGGGTGAATAAAATCTCATTTGTGTAACGCACTACACTGTCATCCATCCATGAATACCTGCACTGATTTTAGATCTTGGTGATTTCCAACAATGCTGTTTTTATTATTAACTCTGAATTGTCCTAATGTGTTTATTGAGGGAGGCTGTGGGGGTAGGAAAAGCACTAGAATGTCATATGTGGGGAACAATGGAACACAAGAGTGAGATTACATTTTCAAAGATTAAAAATGAATCTATTTTCAGAGAAAGTCAATTGTCTATGGAAATCATAGCAAAACAACATTATATCAAGAGAAGATATTTGTTTTATATCCATGCAGCACCAAGCAGTGCCAAGCAGATCTGTGACAAAAGGCTCAGAAGGATTACGGAAACTTGTCTGTAGAGAGCCGTGCTGCTAAGAGGGAGATGAAAGCTAATCCCCTCCTCTTCCCCTTCCTCTAGAAGTGATTCGAAGCTCAAGTCCTTTGGGGGAGGGTAAGTATTCTATGCAAGATTACATAGCCTTACCCAAATTCTTCCCTTTTATTTAAGAGTCATCTACCCCCATAAACTCTTGGATTTGGTAGTTTGAGGGTAGCAAGAAGTGAAAGTTTCACTTAAAGCCAGATGGATGTGCTGAATGTTCTATTTCAGTTTTTATCTGATGGTCACAAGATAAGGAGAAACTTCTGCTACATATTCTTTCTAAATCTGCTTGCATATTGTCTGATTCTGGATAAGCTACCTAACTGTTGATCTCTTCATTAAGGAAATGCAAAGCACATTTGTGAGAAGTAGGTAAAAATATTAATTTCTCAGTACTCTGATGAGTAGTGTCATAAGAGCTACACACATTATTATATGCTGAACTCATGTGATGATCCAGTTTCTATTTCAAACCATCTGAGAAAAGTACCTGTATGTTCTCCTTGTAGTTACTGTTGAATATTTATCTTAAGTGCACCACTCATGCTTATCCTATTGCAATTTATTTAGCAGGTTTTGTTTCGTGCTCATCAGTCAACAATATTGTTATATTCAGCTGTTTCACAGTGACATTTGATACAGGTGAAAGAAGTTTAGGATGGACTATCAATGGGGTCAAGGCAGAGAATACAGTAAGGAAAGTCATTCAGAAGCCAGAATAAGGAATGGAGAGCACCCCATGGGAGTATATGCCTGAGACAGAGTGTAAGGAAAACAGGAGAATGGCAAATGTCACAAAGATAAGAGAGGACACAAGTGATTTCTGTAAAGTGCATGAGTAACACAGCCAGATGGATAGAAGGATCTGGCATTTGAAATGCATATGTGGAGCAGTGTGACCAAGAGCAGTGTCTCAGGAATGGCCTTGGCGAGTCAAAGTGGAGTAGAAATAGAAATTAACATGAAACTGAAAACAACTGGGAAATGGTAGGGGAACAGTTTCACCCCTGTAATACAGCACCCTTGAAAGGAGTATTATTTAATTAAAGAGAAATGAATTATTGATAAGCCCAGCAACTCTGCTAAATCCTAAAGGCATTATGATGAATGAAAGAAATTAATCACAAAAAGTTGTATGCTCTATGAACATTATGGTATGACACTCTTGAAAAGACAGAAAGTTATTGTGATAAAGAACAGAGGAGTAAGTACCAAGGGTAGAGGGTTATGTGCGAATATAAAGGAAAGAATGGGATGTACTGAATCAATTTGACAGCATGTTAATTAAGAGACAAAGAACAAACCAGGTCCAGTAACATCACTCTTGTTTTACAGATGAGAGACTGAAGATGGAGGCCTGGAGGATGTCACAGCCTCAGAAAAGTGAGAGACCCCCTTCCCCTCCACACATGTGTGTGTATAGGTCTGTGCCCCACACACGGAGCAAAGCCAGGGAGAGCTGGGGCCTGAGAAGAGAGTTTCCCAGAGGTTTCATAGAAAGTTCAGAAATGTGGGGACAAAACAAGTTTTTTCAGATTTCATGCAAAATTGAAGGAAAAATCATTGCAAATTTGTTATATCAATTCATTAAAAGTTTTGACATCATTAATTGCTAAATTACATATTCGTGTAATTTTTGAAAGTTGTGTGTGATTACATGTTTTGTGCCTTATCAAGAATCCGGAGTGCCAGCTATAAAGAATGATCACATTGAGATATTTGTAAATAAATGGACACGACTTGAGACCATACTCATATGCAAAATAAACCAGACACACATGTAAATACCATATAGTCTCTCTAGTATGAGAGTTGGTAAGAGTATATAAGATTTTATAGTAATCATGATTCCCTATTTCATTGCTTCGAAGCCGTTCAATGTTTTCATTCATTAGTTGGAATGGTTTTATTCTGTTTTGTTTGACTTTATTATGCGTGATGGTATGAACAGTGGTTTTGAAGAAAACAAAATATTATGGCAGCCATTGCTGATTTAATATCATCTTCCTTAGAAGTCCTACGATGCTTCTACTCTGCTATTACCATTGGTTCGATCATGTTGTGTCTTATTGGGATTTTAATATATGTGATAGTATAAACAAATCTTTTTATTGAAAATGAGATATTAGAGTAGCCATTGATCATAAAGGTTCAGAATGTCCTGTAATTCTTTCATTCTCTTGAACAGTTTTATACTATTGTGTTATGTTTGATATTATTGTATCTGAAACTATGCTCAACTATAGCAGAAAAAGAGCTATTTTGACAGCCACTGTTAATGTCCGGTTGTCTTGTTGTAAAGTGGTGTGTTGCTTATGTTGTTCTGTTCTGATCTGCTTTGTTCTGCCCTATTTTGTTTTATTATCTTTAAAATAAAAAAAATTAATAAGAACTGTAGGAGTAAGAAAACCCAAAATGCATAATTGCTACTATAAATGAGAGAGCAAAAGAAAGTGCTCTAAAGGATATAACTGCATGTATATTTAAGTGTGGAAGATAGATGACCATACTACTGTTTTTGTTAGATTGTTGGGCAGAACTGTTAATAGTCTCACTGTTTGAATGTCTACTTTGTATGCTTTAATTTTGTACCTTGAACAACAATTTCCAAGATGACAGTATGTAATTTATCAACTAGTGATTTCTTAGTGGTTTTTCTTTGTTGTTGTTGTTCTTTTCTTTTTTTACTTTGGAATTCTCTGCTACCCTTTTTTCTGTTTTTTTTTTTCATTCTAAATAAAATTTTAAAAACAAATCCTGAGTGCATAGAGACATGAAATTAATTACTTCATTTAAAGCTCTTTTAGAACAACACCTGAAACAAAATGTGTGCTATGACTGTGAGAGATTAAAGTGGGCTATGAGTTCAATAAATCATCCCTAGCTGAGTGTGGTGGCACAGGCCTATAATCCAAGAACTTGGGGAGCTGAGGCAGAAAGATCTCGAGTACAGGGCCAGCCTGAGCAACTTAGCAAAACTCTGCCTTAAAAATAAACATAAAAATTCATTAAAAAATCTAAAAATTAAATACCATGAATAAATCTAGCCACACAACCACAAAAAAAAATCTCTGTTCACCTTTTACATGGCAGGAAGTTACCTTTGAAAAGCCCTAAGATGATGGGGAAATGCAATTACTCCCCTGTCTGAATTCTTGGAGAGAATAGTGGTGTAATCTGATGAACCCTCAGTGCCATGGTGCCTGCTTTTAGCCCATTCCTGAATTAAGCTGTGGAATAATCAAGTGGTTGATTTATTTTTTTTAAATTTTTTTTTATTTTGTTTTAAAAAGGGGTAAAATTAAACACAACAAAACAGAACAGAACAGTACATAAGAAAGCATATATTTCAAAGCTAGACAACCAGAGATCTTCACTATCTGTCATATTGTCTCTTGTTTTCTTCCAAATGGTTGTCCATATCTTTGCATATGGGGAGCTCATACTAAATAACATAGCCAATCTTTTCACAAGATGTGTAGTTCACTGGCTCCCACTTGCTAGCGGGGGGAGGGGGAGACGGGACACGGGACGGGGGACAGGGTGACATGAGATGTCTGATTCTCAACCCACACGCAGGCAGGATCACAGTCACCCCCCAGAGACGGGGGGAGTTCCTTGTTATCCCGGCACCCCGAGTCAACCGCACAGTGCAGGTCCCGACGTGCCAGGGTCTGTCTCCTTCGGGCCACTGAAAGTCTGCCACACTCAAAGCCGCTCCCCAGAGAGGGGGGGAGTTCCTTGTTCTCCCGGCACCCCAAGTCCAGTGGTTGATTTATTAATTGAAAATTTTTTTTCATAATGTGGTGGATTAACTAATAGTCAATGTGTAACACCCAGCTGAACTGAATCAAAGTGGTGGTGTGGAAGGCCACCTGAGGACTGTTGCCAACAGCTGCTGACTCTCCTGGAGAAGCTTGTCATGCTGACTTTCCTGATATGATCTCAGCTGTTCTCATCCTCAGAGGAGCTCGAGTCCTCACTGTCGCCAAGGACGGCTGTGGTTCTCTTTGGGAGAGCTCTGGTCCTTACTTTGAGCATTGCTTCCTGGCTCCAGTGCAGATCCCTCAGTCTGCTGGCACAGATCCTTCATCCCACTGGCACAGACTTTCGGGTTTCCACCGCTGACCTTTGGGACTTCCTAGTACAGATCCTTGATACAGAGTTGCATGAGACATTGTCATGGGTTTTAGTCCTCCAGCTGGACTCATGGAGATCATTGACTTGGGGTTCAGGTCTTCAGCTGGACTCATGCAGGACATTGCCATGGGATACAGGTCTTCAACTAGATTAATTGAGTATCTAGTGTGTAGACAGATCTCCTGCACTCTTGCATTTGACTCATTGGGTGAATATTATAAAGTAATCTTATAAATTGTTACCTATATTAAATCTTTTCCCCTTGTGAACCCTGACTACAACCCACAAGTTATAAGTTTTATTTAAAATAAAATCTTTAAGTATAAATTTATTAACAAATGTAATATTTTACCTGGGTCTTTCTTTTTGATCGTGATGATTGATATGGGTTGCTTAAAGATCACTAGGTATGTAATTGTACTATGCCACTCTTTGTTACCACATAAATAAATGTGCATTGTCAACTATGTCTCATCATTTCTTTTTTTTAAATTTTATTTAGAAAGAAAAAAAAACAACCAAACAAAACAGAAAAAAGGATAGCAACAATACAGAATTCCAAAGGAAAAAAAGAAAAGAACAAAAACAAACAAAAAACACTAAGAAATCGCCACTTGATACTTTACAAACTCTCATCATTGGAAATAGTTGTTCAAGTTACAAAATTAAAGCATACAAAGTAGACATTCAAACAGTGAGACTATTAACAGTTCTGCTCAACAATCTAACAAAAACAGTAGTATGGTCATCTATCTTCCACACTTAAACATACATGCAGTTATATCCTTTAGAGCACTTTCTTTTGCTCTCTTTTTTACAGTAGCAATTATGCATTTTGGGTTTTATTACTCCTACAGTTCTTATTACTTTTTTTTGTCTCATCATTTCTTACATACCTATAGATACTTCTGTTTCTTAGGATTCTGAAACATACTCATTTTTATTTATTTATCTATTTTTATTTTAAAGATGGTAAAACAAACAGAACAAAGCAGATCAGAAGAAAACAATGTAAGTGACACAGATTTCAAAGCAAGACAACAAGAGATCAACAGTGGCTACCATAATGTCTCTTGTTTTCCTCTAAATAGTTGTCTATATGTTCACACACAACGAATTCATACAAAACAAAATAAAATAAACATAAAACTGATCAGAACAGAGTAATAAAGGCATTGCAGGTCTTCAAAACCAGACAATAGGAAAATCAACAATGGCTGCCATAATGTCTCTTGTTATGTTCAAAATAGCTGTCCATACCTTCATGAACATACCCATTTTTAACACATCACTTCTAAATTTGCACCACATAGTTATTCCTGCAGTCTATCTTTCTACAAACATGATACAAATGACTTTGAAAACTCCTTTTCTAGTTAATATCTTGAATTTGCGACTTTTACAAAAATCCTTCATTTGCTAAGAATTATTGATGTGGTTCGCTTTTCTGTATTATTCTTCCCAAGATACCTATAATGGCCATTAGGGATACAGGTTCCTTATTTGTAGTTCAGATTTTAGAATAATATGAATTTCAAACCAAATGACCCAGGTGACAAATAATTAAATGACAATGAATAAAACCCATACGTTCTCAAGAGTTCTCAGTAGCTACCTGCACAATGGCTGAATCTGAAAGAAATAGGTATGGACAGTTTTTTTTTATAATTTTATTTAAAGAGAAAAAAACAAAACAAAACAAAACAGAATAAAGGGTAGCAACAATACAGTATTTCAAGGAAAAAAGGAAAAGAACAACAACAAAAAAAACTAAAAAAAAAATTATTGCTTGACAAATTACATACTGACTTCTTGGAAATAGTTGTTCAATTTACAAAGTTAAAACATGTAAAGTAGACATTCAAACAGTGAGACTGTCAACGGTTCTACTCCACAATCTGACAAAAACAGTGCTATGGTCATTCATCTTACCCATGCAAATATACATGCAATTATATCAAAAGGGTAAAATTAAACACAATAAAACAGAACAAAGTGGATCACAAGAAAGCAATGTAAGAGACATAAATTTCAAAACTAGACAATCGGAGATATTCACTATCATATTGACTCTTGTTTTGGTCCAAATAGTTGTCCATATTGTCACATACAGGGAATTCACATGAAACAACCTTGTATGGAATTGATCTGAGCAGGATGAGGAGGGCATTTCAAGTCTTCAAGACCAGACATTAGGGAAGCCAAGAATGGCTGTCATAGTGTCTCTCATTCTTCTCAAAACAGCTGTCCATACCTT
>PVJX010012853.1:0-49152 GCA_004027295.1 Dolichotis patagonum | reverse complement strand
ATGCTTCATACTTCTGCATATCATTTCTTTTTTCTATGCTTGGGAAATTTTCTTTAATAATTGCTGTGAATAGCCTTTGTAATTCCTCTGTTTTGATTCCTGCTTCTTCATTCACATACTTTATTCTTAAGTTATAGATCCTCTTGTCATCTTCCAGTCTTTGTATCTTTACTGCCTGCTCCCTTGTTATTTTTAAGAGGTCTTCCCTTTCATGACCCCACATTGCAAGCCTGTGTTCAATTTTTGATAGTCTATCTTTAGTTTCTTTCAAGCAGTTTTGCCAGCTTTCTATCGAGTCTTTAGTTTCCTGATAATCTCTTTGAATCTGCTTCAAGAATTCTAGATTTTTTCTGAATTCTTCATTAAATTTTTCTCTCCATTTGCGTTCCTCCATTTCTGTCTGTGTCTTCTTGAGAGGCGCCCAGCCCTTCTTTTATTAATCTACTTATCTCTTGTTTAATTTGAATTAATATTTCAGTTTTGGTCCCGCTTATGAGGTCCTGAAGATATCTCTTTATGTCCACTAATGCTGTGTTTGATGTTGCATTTTTGCTGCCCTCAATCTCTTTTGTATTTACCTCTCCTGGATCAATGTTCTCAGGGTTGGGGGCTGGGAGTTGTTTCTTATTTCTCCCTTTCATCATGTTTTTGGTTCCTTCCATACAGGTGTACAGTGTAATTCCCAGACCCTTTTCTTGTTGGTTAAGGCTCCTCTAGAGGGCGCAGGCTAGGAGATTTAGCCCTCTTCAATAGGTTATCAGAGATTAGAGTTCTCCCACGGGCAGTGTGCGCTAGCTCCTCCCTTCTGGGCCAGTCAACTTTTGCAGGCCTTCACTGCATCAGGGAAGTAACTGGGTCCCCACCAGGGGTGTGGCCTAGTCCAAGCAGATTCCACCAATCCGCTTGGTGAGGGGAGCAACCAGCTGAAGCCACTTCCTTATGGAGTTAGGGCTGTCCTGCCCAAATCCAACATGTAGTCCAGTTGGTTTCCCCTTTCCCGTGGGAGGGTCTTATTCCCATCACTCACCTCGTCTCCGAGAACTGCTGGACTGCCCGACCTCCGACTTCAGCGAGGCTGTGGTGGGAATTCACGGTGCCTCTGGGTGGGTCGCGTGCAGAGCCGGTCCTGGCAAGCTGCACGCAGGGCTGTTCAGCTCCGCACTCCGGCAGCTCAAGCCAGTCGCTTCGGCGCGGATCGCTTGTTAAGGTCAGGCGGAATTCAGGCTCTCGAGAAGGGTGCCGTGCTCGCTGATCTTATCTTCACCAATAGCAGCCCCAGGACCTCATATTCGAGTGGGTTTTTGCACTTTAGTTTCTTCGTGGGTTGTGAGAGTCCATCTCTCTCTGTTTGGGTCTCTCCAGGGTGTTTTATTCTGGCATTTGAGCTGTCTCTCTTGGAGAGGGTCTCTCTCCTGCTACCTACCAGTCCACCATCTTGTCTCCTCTCTCATTTCCAGTCTTAAGGTGCTTTTGACTTGTAGTAACTTGATCTCCTCCTTCTTGTTCTACCAGGGCTCAGAAACAGCACTAGGACTTTCCAAGCGCAAAGCGCAGTCTTCCTTAACAGTAAGTGACCTTGTTCCAAGTGGGTCCTCCACCAAGCATGCAAGCACTGACCACTTTGCAGATTCTACTGGTGGACCAGGTCAGGCCTTACCGGGACCCAGTGCCTCAGGCCGCCTCTCTGAAGGGGTCCCTATCAGGGAATGGAGCAAAGGCTCCTTTGTTCCTGGTAGAGAACAACACACAAGGACCCGTGATGACATGTCAAGAGATCCCCACAGGAGTAGAGAACGATTTACTCCAGTGTATCCAAGAAGAGAGACACCTACCGGCCCTGCTCAACAAGACCTACCCTTGGCCCCAGATCAGTATATGCATCCAGATCAGCCTGGTGGGGTGCCCATGAGCCAGGGCCAAGTCTACCTAGGGCCAGATCATCATGAATTGGAACTACCTGGCATGGATCAGCTTGGCTTGCAACACCCTAGCACTGCACCACCTGGCGTGGTACCCATCAGCGCAACTCAGCTTCATATGCTACCACCTCAAGTGGATGGTCAGGGATTGGAACCACTTGGCATGGATCAGCATGGACTTGTAACATTGGGCATGGATCAGCAAGGACTGGCTCCCCCTGGCAGGGATCAGCAAGGATCAGTACCTTCCGGCATAGACCAACATAGATTGCCTTTAATTCCTGTAGATGGACAAGCTTTGGTACCACCTGGTTTGAGTCAGTTCAGTGCAGATCAACAAGGCTTTGTGCAGCCCAGTTTGGAAGCATCTGGCTTTACACAACCTGGCACAGAGCAGCGTGCTTTGATTCAGCCAGACAAAGATCAGAGTGCTTTGGAGCAGCCTGGTACATATCAGCCTGGCTTGGCCAAACCTAGCACAGATCAGGGTGGTTTGGTACAACCTGGTGAATACCCACCCGGTTTGATACAACCTGGTACAGACCAAGATAGTTTGATTCAACCTGGAATGGGTCAGTGTGGGTTAATACAGCCTGGTCCAGTTCAGGAGGGTGTGATGCAGCCTGGTGTAGATCAGCTTGATGTAGCACAGCGTGGTGCAGATCCCCATGGGTTGATGCCCCCTAGGGATCAACCTGGGGCATTTCCTGGTGCTTGGGTACAGCCTGGTACATATCCACCTGGTTGGGCACAGCCTGGTGCATATCCACCTGGTTGGGTGCAGCCTGGTGCATATCCACCTGGTTGGGCACAGCCTGGTGCATATCCACCTGGTTGGGCACAGCCTGGTGTGGATTCACAGAGATTGGTTCAACCTATAAGTCAGCATGGTTTGGTTCAGCCAAGAGCTGACCAACAAGGTTTTGTGCAACCTGCAATGGACCAGCATGATTTGGTACAACCCAGTGCAGATCAACAAGGCCTGTTGCAACCCAGTGCAGTTCAGCGTGGCTCGGTACCACCTGGTGCAGTGCAGCCTGGCTTGGTGCAGTCTGGAATGGATCAGCAGGGTTCGGTGCAAGCTGGTGCAGAGCAACGTGGTTTGATGCAACCTGGTGCCGATCAGCATGATTTGGTACCACCTAGTGGAGTTCAGCGTGGTTTGTTGCCACCTGGTACAGTTCGGCGTGTTTTGGTGCAGCCTGGTGCGGGTCAGCTGGGTTTGATGCCTCCTGGTGCAGGTCAGCCAGGTTTGGTGCAGCCCAATGCAGGTCAGCGTGGTTTGGTGCAGCCTGGTATAGGTCAATTTGGCATGGTACAACCTGGAATGGATCAGCATGGTTTGACACAACCTGTTACAGATCAGCATGGTTTGGGTCAACCTGGTGCAGATCAGGGTGCTTTGGCGCAACCTGGCATGGATCAGGGTGCTTCGGCACAACCCGGTGCAGATCAAGATGCTTTGACACAACCTGGTACAGATCAGGGTGCTTTGGCGCAACCTGGCACAGAGCAACGTGGTTTGGTGCAGCCTGGAATGGATCAGCGTGGTTTGGTCCAACCTGGTGTTGGCTGGCCTGGTTTGGCACAATCTGGTGCAGGTCAGTTTGGGATGGTGCCACGTGGAATTGGTCAGCCTGTTTTGTCTCCTCGTGGCCTGGTTCAACCTGGTACTTATATGGCTACCTTGGCTCGACCTGGTGTGTATCCTCCTGGTTTGGTCCAATCTGGCGTCTATCCACGTGGTTTGGGGGCACCTGGTGCCTATCAGCCTGGTTTGGTTCAACCTGGTGCATACCCACATGGTTTGGTGCAACCTGGGATGGATCAACGTGGCTTGACGGTACAAGGCACAGGGTTGCATGGCTTCCCACCATTCCAGGCCGATTCTAGGAGCCTGAGATCACCTTACCCGTATCAGCATGGTGTGGTACCTCCTGGCCAAGAACAATATGGTCGTGTGTCACCACTCCTACCCAGTCAAGGCTTGTCATCACCACGTACAGACACACCGGGAGCCCATCGGCAAGGTTTGATGCCTCCTGGAGCAGATGGGCAAGGCCTGCTGTACCCAGGTACAGTTCAGCCTGGTCATGTATATCCTGTCAGGGACCAGCAGGGCCCAGTGTACCCAGGTGATGGTCGCCCAGGCTACATGGGTGTTGACCCACGTGGCCAAGTAGCTTTGGATCCAAACAGAATTCCTGCCTTTCCTGCTCAGACTGGCCCAGGCCAAGATACCTCTTTCAGGAGTCGAGACTCTCTTACCTTTGTCCACCAAGTCTCATCAGAAGCAAGTGAACCCAGGAGTGGAACCCGGAGTGAGTCAGTGGAGAAACTGGCTCCTAACTTCCCCATGGCTGTGGAAACATTTCGTCTGATAGGAGAGCTCATCAGCCTCTATGTGGAACTAAAGGAAAGGATGAAGGAGCTGGATGAGGAAAAACCTGGCCAGACTGACTTGGAGAAGATACAGTACCTGTTCACACTGTTGGGTGAGTACCGCCCGCTGTGAAGGAGAGGGCGCCCTATTCAGTAGGTGGATCCCTTTCAACCCCTGACTGCCAACACCTTCCTGAGCCCCTGAGAATAGCGGGTCCATTCTTAGACCTTCTGGGTTCTCCCACAGCCGCTATGTAAATAGGTAGACGAGGCAGAAACTAAACCAGCAGGATTGCCAGAGCCTCAAGAGAGGAACAGGGCAGGTTCTTTGGCCTTTGTTAGAGTAGCTTCCTGGAAAAGATGAAGAGAACAGTGACACTGAGAAGGGGTCAGAAGAGAGAGCGCTGAAGAGTGGAATATTCACCCTTCACAACTCTAGCCCTGAGAAGAACTGAGATTTTAGTGAGGGGTGGAAATGACAGGTGAGTCAGTGGACACAAGACCCTTTAGGACACCAAGTAGTAGGTGGGTTTTCATAGGCAAAAGACAGTTCTGTTCCCCTCTTTCCCAGTCACCAGGAAAAGCAGGATGACATGATATACCCTGCTGTTCTCTGGGGTCACTTCACTCCCAGAAATGAGACTCTAACCCTTCTGACCGTAAGGCACCCATTTTCCATAGTCAAGAAGACCTTACCCCCTGACCTGGAAGAGCAGCTGAAGACCTTAAAGACCCTGACCAAAGACGTTCGCCAGGACAAAGCAAAAGTACGTAAGGGAGGCAGAGCTCCCTGGGCCTTGCAGGGTGAGTCAGAGCCCCTTCTATCCACGCTTTGGTAGATGATGGTCCTTTGCTGCACACTGCTGTATCACCAGGTCTTTGCCATCTGTCAGTGAGGTGATGCATCCTAGGAGATGCAGTTAGGAGGAATCACCGTGTCCACTTCCTAGATCTAAAAGCAGACGGCCCAAGCTGTTGGTATACTGTTGAGTATGCAGTTGCCCCCAGTTTGGGACTCTCTGGGGTTAGAGGGCCAGATCTTAGTCATCCTCAGTGCTAGCTCTCTGCATCCATGAGATCGATGGGTGGCTGGATGTTCAGAAGAACCTGGATTCTTGTCAGGGAAGCTTGAGGAACGTGTAGAGAATGGGAGAGGGGCTCAGTGAGGCTCCAGGGCCACATCAGGGAGTGGAGGTGCGGACCTGCCTGACCCTCTTCTTCCTTTGGGCTCATAGCTGGATAAGATACAAAAGCTTCTGGAGGGCGACGGTGACCAGGTCACGGGGAAGGCGCTGAAGACTGATCAGCTAGGCCTGCAGCTAGGTCTTCTCAGGTGACCAGGCCCACCCTGTGCAGCTGCCGGACTGGTGACACCCTCTCAGACTGGGTGATGGCGGCGACCTTTGGTTCCCTTGTGCACTTAACTGACCTCTGCCTTTGGCCTGGGTCATACTTGCTCTTCGGGTTGCCCACCTCTCACTCAGGGAACTGGCAGAAGTCTTGAACCAAGGCTGAGAGGAGCAAGATACTCCTTACACTGTCCGCAGTGTGAGGTGAACAAAGCCACCTGCTTGAGCCCCTGCTGTGCGGGGCCCTGTCCCACTGCCTAGCAGCCTCAGGGCAGCACATTGGGTCCCTCTTCTGGGACAGGTGCAGGGCCCAGGAGTCCCAAGACAGGGCTGCCAGGCTCACCACCCCACCCTTGTCCTGTACTTCCCACGGCCAGGGGTCTGCACCATCGGGCTTGGACCTCTGGGCCAGCAGTGAGGCCAGGCTCTTATGTGTCACAGAGTCACCGTGACTGACATCGAGAAGGAGCTGGCTGAGCTGAGGGACAGCCAGGAGCAGGGCAAGACCGCCATGGAGAATTCCGTAGTTGAAGCCTCCCTGTACCTACAGGATCAGGTGTGGGCTCCGTGGGTTGGCTCCAGGTGGCGGGCAGGTCCTGTCCCTGCTGAGACCAGCTTCCGTGGCTGTGTGTGGGCAGGTGGGGACTGTGACTAGGACTCAGGCCCTCCAGCCGGCTCTGGGGCCGTTGGGGCAAGGGCAAGGGAATGTTCAGGAGAACGAGGCCTATGCACCTCCCACTGAATCTGTTTCCATTATAGAACTTCCATAACTGTTTAAAATGCTGAAGGCATTTTCAGTGCATTCATGGAGTTGTATAACCATCAGCATGATCCAGTGCTAAGACATCTCATCCCCATGAAAAGAAGGCCAGTACCTCTTAGTGGTCACTCTCCCTCCAGCCCTCCCCCAGACACATAGGCCAGCCCCAGCCCGCCACCTCCATCTGTCTCTGCTGCACATTTATTTGATGGAGATGAAATCTTACAACATGTGGCCTTTTGCATCTGACTTAGTAGTGTTTTGAAGGTCTAGCCATGCTTTAGCACATATCAATTGCTTTCCTTCCTTTCTTTCTCCTCCCTTCCTTCCTTCCTTCCTTCCTTCCTTTGCTGTACTGAACCTCAGGCCCACCCCAGACTGCAGCCACTCCCTCTGTCTTCCCGTGGCCTCATTGTGTGCACTCGTGTTCTCTTCCACATCCCTTGCATTCTCTCCACCACCCTCCCTCAGTCCACCTGCCCGTCTCACACACGTGCTCCCTTTCAGCTTCATTATCCAGTAGCAAGATGAGCGGGTGCGGGCTGGCTGCATCCTCTTTTTGAGCCGGGCTCCTTGGCCAGTTAACACTGGTTGCTCCCGAGTCAGCATCCAGGGTCAGTCATGAGTGGCAGCACGCCAGGCCTGGCAGGTGCAGAGGGAAGCAGGTGGGCCAGGCTGAGCAGCTTTCCCCAGGGGGAAGCTTGCACCCCCCTCAGGCCCAGAGAGAACCCTGAAGTGCCGTTTGTGCTCGTCAGATCTGTTTGTCAGATCCCTAGCTGTGCGCATGCTTGGTGGGACAGAGCGTGTACAAGTCCACAGTTCACATCCCCAGCCCTCGAGCAGAGCCTGTGAGTGTTAATGGGCTGGTGTGGACCTACCCACGGCCCTGCCCCCATGTCTCTCCTGCTCACAGTTAGACAAGCTCAGGACGATCATCGAGAACATGCTGACCTCCTCCTCCACACTGCTGTCCCTCAGCATGACCCCACAGAAGTCCTTGAGCATGGTGGCACCCGGCCAGATTCACCCTGAGGCCACATGCCCCGCCTGCAGCTTGGACCTGAGCCACCAGGTCAGCACACTGGTGCAGCGCTACGAGCAGCTGCAGGAAATGGTCAGCAACCTGGCTGCCTCCCGGCCCTCTAAGAAGGCCAAGCTTCAGAGCCAGGTGGGCTTGTACTCTGCTCCCTCTTGGGGCAGCCAGACATGGTCCCCAGGGGAGGTGGTGGCTGACTGCACTTCCCAGGGAGAGATGTTTGGTCTTGAGGGTCAGTTTGTTCTTATGGAACCCTTTAACCAGAGCCCACAAAAGTCCTGGGTCCTTGCCAGGCATTGTGGCGCACACCTGTATTCCCAGCAATCAGGAGGCTGAGGCAGGAGAATCGCTAGGAGTTCAAGGCCAGCCTGGCTACAAATTGAGTTCAAGGCCAGCATGAACTACATAGTGAGACCCTTCTCAAAAAACAAAACAACAAAGTGCCCAATCCTTCCACAGGGTCACAGCAAGGATAGCAGCAGAACTAGTTCTGGCCACAGGAAACTGTGGGAAGAGTTGGCCCAGTAGCTGGGTGGAATGGTGCCACGTGACAGAGGGACTCGGGCACTGTCGCAGGAAACATGGACTCACCTGCCCACATCAATCTTAACTTCTTCCTGACCTCCTGCAAAGAGCAGGCTTGCCGGTGGGGGTGGGGACAGCCACAGCCTTTGGGTCCTGCCTCCCGGACTCTGGCATTCAGATCTAGCTCAGGGAAGGTTCCTATACCCCAGTTCACAGGGGCCACGGAACCACACGCCACTCCTGAGCCTTGATCACTCTACTGATCACCCCCAGCCCCTTGAGGCCAGCCCATAAGGATGTGGGGGTAGTGATACTCCCATCCTATGGGCGGATACAACTATCAAGGGGTAACTGAGAATGCCACTGAGGCACTGAGGCGGGGATCTAAAGTGAGCCGTCCTAGGGGCCGGGGATTTAGCTCGGTGGCGTAAGTGCCTGCTTGGCAAACGCAAGGTCGTGAGTTCGATCCTCGGCACCAAAAAAAATAAATAAAATAAAGTGAGCCGTCCTGTCAGGTAGTGTTTTAAGGAACGACTCACTAGAGGGCCACCTAGTGGTCACCCTGGCAGCCTTACAGTATCTTCCTGGCCTGTGCCTTCTGTTGTTGCAGGACGAGGAGCTGCTAGGCCATGTGCAGAGTGCCATCCTGCAGGTGCAGGGCGACTGCGAGAAGCTCAACGTCACCACCAGCAACCTCATCGAGGACCATCGGCGGAAGCAGAAAGACATCGATGTGAGTGGTCGGCGAGGGCAGGGGCTCGGCCCCCACCCCGCCCCCGCTGCACAGCCGTGGCCTCTTCATCCACCTCTTGCTTGGCCCCCAGGTGCTCTACCAGGGCCTGGAGAAACTCGAGAAGGAAAAGGCCAACAGGGAGCACCTGCAGATGGAGATCGATGTGGTGAGTGGCAGCTGGGAGTCACTCTTTCCTGGAGGTCTGGCTGGCTGGGAGCGGGTAGGCAGCTGGGGGTGGGGTGGATATAGGCTCCTGGAAGCCTGCTCAGCTGCTTGGGGGTGACACCTGGGGAAAAGGGGTCCTGCCCTGGCTCTCTCCCAGCTGGGACCTCCCGCTCCTCCTCCGAGCAGAAAGCCAACAAGAGCGCCCTGGCATCCAAAGTGAGCCGGGTCCAGTTTGATGCTGCTACGGAGCAGCTGAACCACATGGTGCAGGAGCTCATGGCCAAGATGAGTGGGCAGGAGCAGGACTGGCAAAAGTTGCTGGACAAGCTCCTGGTAGCGATGGACATGAAGGTGAGGGCAGGAGAGGCTGCAGCCTGGATGGGGTCAGTCTCCACTACCAGGACTCTGCCGGACCCCCACCTGCTACCTTTGTACTCACCTGTGCCCACCCACCAGCTGGACCGCATGGAGCTGGACCCAGTGAAACAGGCGCTAGAGGATCGGTGGAAGTCACTTCGGGAGCAGCTCAAAGAGCGCTCTCCCCTCTACCAGGCAGACGAGGCAGCTGCCATGCGGAGGTAAGGCCCAGAGGACCCCGGGAGGTTGGCACACTGGGCTGGGAGGGCAGGAGGGAGCCTAGGGCCCTCCCTAAAGCAGCTCCTGGCAGCACACAGCTGGCGCTGCCTCGGACTGACCCATAGTTGGAGACAGAGGTTAAAGCTGGAAGAACTTCTGTAGGTCATATCCCTTCAGATGGCTGTGGAGCAAGGGAGCAGGGAAGCAGAAGGACCTCTGGGCCTTTGGGACAGGGAGAGGCCACAGTCCTAGTGCTGAGACAGCTCCTGGGGACCTGGCCTGCCTTGGGCTTGAGAACTAGGATTTCCATCCTTGGCCACTAGGGGGCCCCCAAGGCCTACACAGGGCACCTTTGGGGCCCTGGGGACCCTGGCCAGCTCAGGGCTAGGAGCAGGTGAGTTCCTAGGACACAGGGCTTGGATCTGTCACCCAGGTGGCCCAAGCTGCCAGCCTACCAGCCTCTCACCTCCCTGGCATCCATCCTTGCAGGCAACTCTTGGCTCACTTCCACTGCCTCTCCTGTGACCATCCTTTGGAGACTCCTGTGACTGGACAGTGAGTACTGGGCCTCGCGTCCCCGGTGCACCCCCACCGGCCTCACCTCTTGGCCCCTCCTCCTTCTTCTCTCCCCGTTTGGAACATAGACTGGGTGGGATGGAACTGGGTGACCGGAATCCTCACATTCTGACCCTCCCCTTCTCTGTGCCCCTGCCTAGGATCATCCCTGTGACTCCCGTGGGTCAGGCCCTGCCTGGGCACCGTTCCATCCGCCCCTACACAGTGTTTGAGCTGGAGCAGGTCCGCCAGCAGAGCCGCAAGTAAGGGACAGTGGCATGATGGGCAAAGCTGTGGGTGGGAGGGAGCAAAGGTGGCCCGAGGGGCACCCTAGGAGGAGTGCAGAGGGCCACCTGGTTAGGCCCGGGGCCACTAGATAGATTTTTAAATTACCCCCCAGTTCTTCTTAGGGTGGCATCATCAGAGGCACCTGAGTGATGGCCTGCCCTTTTGGTCCCCTTTGGGTGTCCTGAGGGGCAGTGCCAAGCTCCTGGGCTTTTTACCTCCTCTGGCATCTCTTAGCTGCTTCAGCAAGCCTGGGCCTGGAAGGGCAGGCGTGAGTATCACTCAGCCAGAGGCGGGTTCCATGAGTGGGCTTGGTAGTAACACACCTCAGGCTCCTTCTGGCTCCTGCCCTCCTCTGGTCCGTGGTTCACAGGAAAAGGGTGGCTCTTTAGAACCCCAGGGGTTCAAAGTGCACGGGGCCAGGTGTGTGATGACATTAGCTCCTCCACCTCCTGCTGTAGGCAGGGGAGCTGTGTTCTCTGTACTTATCTGTACTTTGGCTCCTCAGAAAAACCTTCCCTGGTAAGTCTGGCCCATGAGAGGTACCCTAGGGAGGGCTCTTGCCGTGGGGCTGAGCTGCCCGGGGCTCCCAGCCTTGGGCCAGCAGCCCAGGACTTCTAACCTTGCCCACAATGGCTTCACCCACACAGAGCCCCACGTGAGGGCCCGGAGCCAAAGGGAGCCCTTACACCAGGTAGGGGAGTGGAGAGCCTCAGGTTCTGTGGCACCTGACTGACCTCCCTTTCTGTGCCTGGACCCACACACAGCCTCAAGGTGGGCGGCACCTTCCCCCGGGGCGACCAGACAGCGATGGAGCGGAGCGTGGGCCGCCTGCGCAGCATGCACTCCAAGATGCTGCTGGACGTCGAGAAGCTGCAGGTTCACTTCGGGGGCTCGGGGAAGGCCAGCAGCCAGATGACCCACGAGCTGCTGCGGGCCCACTGCCTCAGCTCTCCCTACTACAGGCGGTGAGGGACAGGGTCTGGGGTGTGCAGGTTTCTGCTGCCTGAGCTTGGTTCCCACATGCCCGCCCACAGCCACGTGAGTGAATGCCTCGCCCGTATGCGTGTGCACGTGTGTGCTCGTGAGTGTGTATGTGTGCAGTTGTGCTGCTCGCTCACTCACATGCCCCCCCGGGTCCCCTGGCCCTGACTCCTGGACACCTCTGAAGAGAACCACTCACTTCCATCTGGGTGACCCCACGCCGTCTGCATCCCAGGGTGCCTGACTCTGTGGATTACACCTTCTCAACCATGGCCCGGCACTGTGGGGGCAGCCACACTCTCACCTACCCCTACCGCCGCAACCGCCTGCAGCACCTGCCCCAGGGCTTGTGTGCCCCCGAAGAGATCCAGATCGCCATGAAGGTCAGGCAGGAAGCCCCCACATGCCCCAGAGGCCGCATCAGTCTGCAAAAGCCACCAGAAGTCACTCAGCCAGCCCTCTGCCTTGAGGCAGTTTCTCAGCCTTCCCCAGTTTCAAGCCCCAGACTCTCACTCTTTCTGGGGGAGGATGACATCCCAGCGCCTGCCCACGGGGCACTGCCTCCTACCACCTGCGCTCACTCGCAAGCCTTTCGCCTTGCTGTCTACCTTGCTGCAGTCCTGGGTGCCCTGGGAGGAGGGTCCTGAGTGCCATTTGGTGCTGGGAGTAGGAGATGGGATGTCCTGGAGGCGGGACCACAGGGGAGGTGCTGGACGCTGCCAGGTAATGGACATGTGTCCCACCTCTACAGCATGACGAGGTGGATATCCTGGGCCTCGATGGACATATTTACAAGGGACGGATGGATACGAGGCTGCCAGGCATCCTGAGCAAAGACAGTAAGTATCCAGGTAGCCTAGAGGCCCTGCGGAGTCCTCCTGTGGGTTCCAAGGGACATCCATGTCCTCAGTCCTTCTGTCTCTATGCCTTGCTCCCAAATGTTGATGTCTCCCAAAGCCCCCAGGTTTTAAGCGTTTTCAGGGACAGGACAGCTGCACAGCCTGTGCGTGTGGCAGCCCCGTCTTTTCCTGCCAGCCTTCATCCAGCCACTGCTGCCAACGTTCCCACCTTGGCCCTGGCTCCCAGCATCATCACAGCCCAGCTCTATGGACCCCTTCTTCAAAACTCAGCAAAATGCCACTTTCTGAGCCCCACTCCTTGATCCCTGTGCCCCAATGCCCACTTCCAGGTCCCCATTCATTCCTGAGGCCTGCATGCTGCTTACTGCTTCCCATCATGCCTCACAGCCTTTCACAAAGCTTCCCTGTTGCCCCCAGTCCTGGGCTGGAAACCCTGGGATCAGAGCTCCCCCAGCACATGGCCCATAGCTGACGTGTACAGTGCTCAGAGAACGGGGGGGGGGGGGGCGGCAGGGACAGATGGCAGTTGGGGGGGTAGATAGGCACGTGAATGAATGAAGGGCTCAGATGGGCAAACCTACCAGTTCAGACTGGCAGCCCTGTCTTGCTCTGCCTGTCCCTGTGGGTCCCCATGGAAGGCTCCTTTGGGGTCTCATAACTGACCCTGCCCCTGCCCTCTGGTATCCTTGCCTCAGGGATAACAAAACACAAGCCCAAGCAGTCTCAGCCCCCCCGGCACAGACAGCAGCCCCTCAAGGACGCCAGCCAGCTGCCCTCTCGGCCTCAGAGCGCTTGGACGTCGGCTGGCAACAACTCAGGTAGCTTCCTTCTGGGTGGAGTGGCCCTCTGTGCAGCCTGGGCACTGTGCCCGGGCCTCTCCTTCCTGCCCCGCGTTCCCCTTTCCAGCCCACACTGACTTATGCTTTTGGAGCCAGAGGACGGGACAGGAGGCAAGAGGGAAGATTCACCTACTGTCAGGGGAGCTGCTGCTGCAGACCCATGTCACCCAAGGGGACCAAGCCCTTCCCAGCTCACACTGTACACTCCTGGGGTGTTATGGGCTGAGACTTTGCCAGGTCCTGGGACCCCTCATTCTGAGCCTGTCCTGAAGGAATCCCTCCCCACCCCAAGCCCCGAAGCCCCTAGAGTACCTCCTGTCCGCAGAGGCTAGGTCACACCTGGAGGTCAGGGATCTAAGGGTCACAGGCATTGGCCACACAAGGGCTGAGGCCCGATCACTACCAGGTGACTCGGCAAGTGTGTCCCCTCTGCAGCCCCCAGTGTCCTTGGCTGTCATCAAGAGGGTGCAGGACTGGTGCCTCTCAGAGTCAGGGCAGCAGAGAGAACCCAACACAGGTGCAGACCCTCCGCCCAGAAGACCTGACGCATCCCAGCACCTTGCAGATCCGTGCAGGAGGCTCGGACCCTCGGCGCGCTGGTTAAGAGCCTGAGCCCACTGTGCTCGGTGGCATCCTTGTCCTCACATCCAGTGAGAGCTGTGGCTAAGGAGGGAAGAGAAGGAAATGCAAGCGGTTGTGGCAGCGATCGTGCCATGCCCTCCCTGAGGGCTTCTCGCCAGCCAGCTGCTGGCCACTGGGCACCATTGAGGAACTTCACACAGATAAACCAGTTTTAATCCTCTCCATGTCAAGAGATAAGGATCACTGTCAGCCCCAGATACAGCTGAGAAAACTGAAGCAGAGAAAGGCCGAGGCACTTGCACAAGGCCGCACAGCTAGGAGGTGGCAGAGCTGGCTAGAAGTCAAAGCCAGGGCCTCACAGTCAGTGCTGGCAGCCAAGGGGAACGGGCTGTGGAGAGATTTCAGTGATTTTTTTTTTGGGGGGGGGACTATTTTGCCTCGTTTCCTGGGCCTCTCACTGACTACTCCAAGGGCACTTAACATGCAGAAGCAGAGGAGAGGAGCCTGGGGGGTCTTAGGAAAACTCTCTGGGCCTGTCTGTGCCAGGGCTGCCTGAAGAGTCCCCCGGTATTAGCAGGAGAAACAGCACCAGCCTCCCCGGAAGGCAGTCACTCACTCTGCTGTCCCGCAGGAGGATTCCTTGCGAGGCCTGTTTGCTCAGGCGCTCGGAAGCACTTGCACTGTATGCCCCAGTCCATCACCCCAGCCGAAGGGCGGTTCCCACCTCCCTGGGCTTCAGGTCCTTGGGGGCACTGGGAGGGAAGACAGTAACCTGGACCTCCTGTCCTGCAGTTTCTTCAAGGGAACGCAAAGACAGACCTGTGTCCTCGGAGGGCCGTCTGGCCCAGTCTGATATGGTCCACCCACCTGGCCTCCACGACGCACAGGGCAGCCCCTCGGGGCTGGAGATGAATGCGGCAAAGTCTCCTGAGGAGGGGCTCGAGGAGCCCACCAAGGGGCCGAGGTCTGGCCCAGCTAATGAACAGAGCTATAAATAAAGTCTGGGAAGGAAGGTAGTGTTGGTCTTTCAGACTATTTTTAGTCTTTTCAGTCCCGGGGATTGAACCAAACACTTTTGCATTGAGCTATATCTGTGGCCCTTTTATTATTATTATTTAAAATTTTATTTTTATTATGTTGAGGCAAGGTCTTGCTAAGTCACTGAGTTGCCCAGATTGGATTCAAACTTAACCCTCCTGCCTCAGTCTCCCAGAGTGCTGGGATGAAGGTAAGGGCCACCACACTTGCCTGGAGGTTCCTTTTTGGTCCTGCCTCAGGAAGATCCTGGGAGAGGGAGGCTCCAGGGCACCCCTGGCCGTGCCCCCTGATAGGAGGACTGGTTTGGAATCTAAAAGCTGGATCTCCAGTCCCACAGGCTCAGCAGATAAAGTGGGCCTCTTAGGGTGCCAGGCTTTGGTGTCTGGGCGTTGTGCTCTAAGGCAGGGAGGGAGCTCACGTGGCCCCCAGACCACAGGCCTGTTCTGGGGCCACGCTGGGCCTACTGTCAGCCCATCAGCTCTCTGCTGACCTCAGCTGGCCTTAGGGTACTGCTGCCTTTAGCCTGGGGGGCTGGCCCAGGGCACTCTGGGTAGGCTGGGACCCATTAAGTCCTGTACCTGCTGTTACCTTGGGGAGATGCTGTCCCTGACTTCCCAGCCCGGAACCCCAGTCAGTGCCACCAGCCACAAGACAAAATCTGTAGCCACTGGGAAGGTTTCCTCTCAGCTGCGCTGCCCCCACGGCCCAGAGCCCTGGCAGGGGGGCTCAGCACACGGGCTCCTAGGACGATGGAGACGGGGCTCCAGGGGTGGGCTCAGCCCTCCTCCTGCTCACCTCCTCCACATGAGGCCCAAGCCTGAGGGCAGAACTCCCTGCTATCCCACGCACCCTGTGCTCAAGCTCTAGCCAGCCAAGGGACAGAGCAGTATTTGGGGGCAGCAAACTGCAGGGGCCAAGTCCCCAGCACCCCTGCCACTGACCTAAGCCTCTCACACTCAAGCCCCTGGCTGTGTTCTAGGGGTACCCCAAGAAAGGAGAGCTGCTCCCACCGGGGCCAGGAAGCCCTGAATCATCAAAGTGTTTCTGCCTCAGGTCTGTGCCCACCTCAGTGGGCACAGGGTGCCCAGAGTGGATGAAGGGGCTCCCCCCACCCCCAGTTCCCATCACACCTTCTCACATGGGAAAGGGATGTCTGGAGCAGGAGGCTCACCTTGGGGTGTGAGAGGGGTGACAGAATCATACAGGAAAGAGCGGCAGGAAACTGCCCAGAAATAGGTTTCTCACCCTTGGTTTAGTGTGGGTGAAAGTGGGCCTGGTTAGGGGGTGTGCAGAGCTCGGTGTTTCCCGAAGGCGCACCCCAACCTACAGGGCTCCCACACATCTACCTATATACTGTGACCATGTGCTCATGGCCGGGACTGAGGAGCTGTTGAGATTGCAAGCACCCAGCGGTCCCCCAGCCCACTGCCCTTTCCTCTGCAAGCAGGAGGCAGAGCGAGGCCAACCCCAGTCACCTCATCTCCTGTTTCTCACTCGGGCTGCACTGTGGCAGTGAAATGTCAGAAGGTCGGCTCAATTTCCCTGGCCTAGAAGCCAAATTCACTGGCTTGGCAAGGGGGGGGCAGGCCGGCCCCTCTTGCCCAGGCCCTGGCCCATGCCCACATGAGAATCAGGAGCCATGCCATTCCATGCCAGGCTGCCCCCACTAGCCTGCACCTGGGAGGACTCAGGCCCAGGTCCCAGCAGCCCTCAGGGACCCATGGCAGGCCTGACCTCCCACAGGCCTGCCAGGGGCTTCCCCTGTCAGCTTGGGAAAGCACAGGTGGGTAGCTGCATGGGTGAGGCTGGGAGGAGCCTCAGGGGTTTCCAACCAGGAAACAAAACTGAAAGGACAAACCCAGCTTCCAAGTGCTGCCCTGTCTCACATGCTGGAGACAGGGCAGCTAGGCTTCAGTTCTGCTCTGCTAGCAAGAGGGGGTGCCCCCAGCAAGGGCGAGATGATCAAGAAGGCTCGGAAGCAAGCTGGGGTGGCCATACACTGGGCCCCTCGAGTTTCACTTCACTTTGGGGATCTCCTCCAGCTCAGATCTGTGTCCCAACAGCACCACAGAAGGGGGAGACCGGATGGCAGGAGAGTAAAGGGCTACCTTGAGTCTGTGGCATCCCAAGTGGACCCAGCAGTTCCCACCATGTGGCCAGTCACCCATCTTGGCTGACTCTGGTCATGGCCATACCAAAGGCAGCAACACACCTGTCCGAGGGGAGCTGAGGGTGGGGACAGTGGAACCGAGCGAGCTGGGAGACGCTGAGGGCTGTGGGCAGCAGCCAGTGGGAGGGCACTATGCAGGATGGGCAGCTGGCCCATGGCTGATGGAAATGGCTTACAAAGCCGAGTGGCAAGGACTCTGCTGTTTCGGGTTTCACCAACAAGGGTCACAAAGGCAAGAGGGTAACATCAACCAGGTGGGGACCCACCATGGCCCCATCTATAGCACCAAATTCCAGCCAAATGGCGATGGAGTCCGCCTCCCCTTCCCCCAACCCCAGCATACCTGGAGCACCCACTGACGCTTTCCCAAAGACTTGGCTTTCCCTACCAAGGTAAATAAAAGCACTGCAAACCAGGGAAGTTAGAAAAGTCTCTTTTAAGTTTTTAAATTAAAATTTCACCCTGGCGAGATGAGATTCTGATTTAGGAACTCAACCCAAAGGCAAGCTCTCCCAGGCCCATTCCCTCTGAACCTGGACACACAAGGGGAGAGACTGGGGCCCTCAAGTCCCCCACTGGACAGTCTGACCTGACTCAAGCCAGTTCTCCAGTACCATGAGCCACGCACGCCCAGCTGGAGACGGCGGCTACAAAGCCACCAGAGGACACAACCAACCAAGAGAGGGGGAGAATCCTGGGCACAGCAGCGACTGGTGACACCACCAAGGGCCCCATGGAACTACTCCTGCAGCCCCTAAGTGCCCCCAGGTGCAGACCATAGGGTGGCCTTCCTGTCTGCAGGTGTGACTTCAAGGGCTTCTTTCAGCCCTTCGAGGCCCTCTGTCAGCATCCCAGGTATGCGGCCCCACTCTCACATACATTAGTTATATTTATACATCCATATATATTATAGTTATATATTAAAAAGAGGAAAAAAAACTTGCCCACAGAAAAACTCCTGAGGGACCCAAGTGGCCCACGAAGTTTACTGGCCCCCACCCACAAAAATTCTTTTATAAAATCTTCCAGTGCGGTCTTCAGGAAACCCCTCGCCCTCCCCGTTCCCCCTCCCTGGCCCTCCTCTGTGTCCCCACAGCCCTGGACGGCCCCCCTTGCTCCAGCCCAGGGCCTGGCAGCGTCCAGTCTCATCTCTGGCCATCCACGGCTGCCATGGCTTTCTGCTGGGTGCCCCCCTGCTGGGCTCCAGGGGGCCACATGGGCTGTGGGCAGTGGAGGCGATGGAAGGAGGTGGGGGAGGAGGGCGGCATCCAAGGCGCCGGGTGGCTGGGTGGGGAGGAGGCCCAGAAGGGGCTGAAGTTTGCAGGGGGGGAGCAGGCTGCGGCGGGCATGGGGCTGTTGTTGCTCTGCAGACCCTCGGAGGTGCGAAGCTTGGAGAACATGGCCAGCGCGTCGGGGAAGTTGGGCGGCGTGGCAGGTGTGTTGCTGGGCGTGCACATCTGCGGGGAGAGAACACAGGTGTGGGGAGGGCTGCCTGCCAGGGCCTTGGGGCCGCTCTAATGCCATCTCTCAGCTCACAGAGGCTTCACTAGGACACACACACCGCTGTCCTTCACAATTTAAAAACAAATGATCAAAGGATAAACTCCGCCAAAGTCAAAAAGTGTTGCAGGATGCTAGGAATGACGCCAAGGAGTATCAGAATGGTTAGCTCCAACCTGAAGCTAAGGCATTACATTGAAATAGACAGACAAGGAGTAGCCCAGACCATCACCATCAGTGCACCACCCCCAAGCTGGCTGAGGAACCCAGCCAGCACCATCTGCCCTCTGATGTGCCCAGGGTGTGGGCCAGAGTGCTCAGAGGGTCTCCCTCCTGCACAAGGAAAAGCTGCAGTGTTTGGGTCATCACAGCCACTGGGCCTCAAACTCTTGCCTCTACCATCTTCTCAAAAGGAGGCCAGAAGTATTCTTTCCATATTACAGATGAGGAAACTGAGGCCCAGAGGCAAAGTCATGACTGAAAATGCACCTAGTGCAGGATGAAAGTAGAGGAGACTGAATTCCCAGGCTCCTATGTCTACAGACCCAAGCTCTTCACCTATTTCCAGGCCCCTCTCTGCATGCACTGAGGAAAGGGCAGCTCCGGGCCTGACATCCAGGCGTTGGCTCCCTGTCTAGAGCCTCCAGCTCAGGCTGCGGCCTGCCCTTGGCCCCACAAGCCAGCAGCTCTCGGTCCAAACAACCCAACCAGAGCCTCTTCTACCTCTGCCCTGGGGGCCCCACACCAGGGGCAGGGAACAGGCTGCCTGGAGAACAAGACCCACACCGGCTGGTTCCTACCACAAAGCTGCTGCTTCCTCTCCCAGGAAGCCCTGGGAGCCCTTCTTTGAATTTCTCCTAATTTTAGCAACCTCAGCCCCTCCCCCAGGCACAGGGCTGGGGTGGGCAAGACTCTAGGACTTGACCTTGAAGGAGAGCTTTGGAGAGGAGGACCCCACCTGACTTCGGATCACTGAGGCCAGAGCCACATCAGCACCTAGGGAGCTCTGACCATTGTCTTCCCAGGGGCCCTCAGAGGAGGCCAAAGGCCTGGCCCCACCCAGACACTTCCCTCCTCCTTAGCTGCCTGCCCTCTGACAGGGCTGACTTTTCTGCAGCAGGAAACAATGAATGGGGGGGGAGAGCAGTTGCTTCACAGCATCGTGACTGACTTCCCCAGTCCACCAAGCCAGCGTGGTTCCTCCAACAGCCCCCAGCCTGCTGGCTGGCGGGGCCTGTGCCCGCCTGCCTGGGTGAGCCTGGGCAAGCTCCCCAGCCTCTCTGGAGCTCCTCTCTACCTCAGCAAAACCCGGGCCTTAGACCAGATTCTCCACAGCACCCTCCTCGTGCTGCCAAGTGAACCCTGCAACCCCAGCACTGCCCTTCCCACTCAGACCCTTCCTGATCATCCAGGAAGCCTCCTCCAACTGGGAATAAACAGCGGTCCATGGGACAACCATTTATCAGTGACTGTTGCCTTGGGCCACTTCTGGCATAGCCATTTTGTGGCAACTCCTGTATTTTTTTATTTAACTTTTTCCTTAGTCCCAAGAAACTGCCAACTTGGAGCAGGGACACCATTCTGAAGCACCCAGTTGCAGTCGGTCATCGGTAGTTACGCTGCCTGTTACCAAACCTGCCCCCAGCCCTGAGAGCAGCTTTCAAAGGGGATTTCAATCCCCCCACCCGGCTGTGCAGACTGGGATTGAAGACCCAAGCGGTTGGGTCCCCGCTCTTCCTGTAAGCCCCTGTTCCTGGCCCCACAGCCTGACTGTGCTAGAGGCCCTGGTTTTTCAGAATGGCCACCGCTGGCAGGGAGATACCTCGAAGCTGTTTTTTTTTTGGTTTTGGTTTTTTGAGACAGGGTCTCACAGTATATTTCAGGCTGCCCCACCCGAGCACACTATGTAAGCCCAGGCTGGCCTCGAACTTGTGGCAATCCTCCTGCCTCAGCCTCCTGAGTGCTGGGATTATAGGTGTGAGCCACCTTGACCAGCTAGGAAGAAACTGAGGCAAGGGATCCCAGGTTCAGGGATGCAGAAATTCCAAAGCTGGATGCTGGGGTGGTGCTGTCCCTTGGAGATGAACTCCTCCTGGGCTTGCTAAGAGTCGGGCCTTTGCTACCTCCACTCTGCAGCCTGCACCATTATTCCTTCATAAACCAAAAGACAGATTCAAGACAGATTCTTTAAGGGCCATGAGCCCTTAAAGAAAAGCTGGTTTCAAAAGTCAAGGCAGACTTCTCTCTACCTGTCCTCTTGACTAGAAGGAAAAGGGGAGTCAAGGCCAAGACGCAGATGGGCTGGCCGTGTGCAGCCATGGCAGAGACACCCAAGTGTTAAAAATGCCAAAATAGCACCCTGGAAGCCACAGCAACCCCCTGAAGAATAATGTTTTAGAATCCCCAAGGAGCTCGGCCCCTCCCTCCCCCACTGGGGCTACTAGGTAACTAGGAGTTGGGGAAGGGAAGCTTTGTGTTGGGCCTCAAGAAAGGCAAGGGGATCCCCCAGGACCCCTAGAGGGCAAAGGCTCCAACCTGGGGCCAGGTTGGAAAGAGAAGGAAACAAACACAGCCCTGAGTCACTTCAATTCTCCGGGATTGTACATCTTTTAACAGAGATTAAATGTAAATTCCTGGCCTTATCTTGGGTCAGTATCTGTGTGTTCCCCCGGTACAGGGTTTGTTTCCCCTGGGCTTTAAAAGGGCCAGTATACATTTGTGGGTAGAGCCAGCTTCCTGAGCCAGGGTGGATTTATCCCTTCCCTACTTCCTGCAGCGCTGGATGCGTGTGTGGAGGGGGAGGGGCCGCACTCGACAGTAATAGGTGCTCCCCACCAACACACGAAGGCCTCAAGTCTGTCTCCTGCCTTGGGGTCTTCATCTGGGCTCCCCAGAAGTCCGGTTACCATCCGAGCCCACTTCTGGTCTCCCGTTTGTCCTGTTGCCATCTCTCCCTCCTTGCGCCCCCCCAACTCCGGCGCCCTTCCCCCCCACCCCTCCGAGAGAAAGCGGGGAGGGTGGGGGGCCGAGGCCTCCGGCCCAGACCCAGCCGCCTGGAGGCGTGTCCCCAAGTTGGACCAGCCGGCGCCGGCCCAGGAGCGCTCTTTCCTGGAAGACATTTTGGCTCTTTGTTTACATTCGCGGCGCGGCGCTCCCCGGCAACATGGCTGTCACCGCCGGGGGTGACAGCGGCCCGCCCCGGCCCTTGTTCCCCTCGGTCTCTCAGTGGGTTATGCTCCGGGGAGTGTGGCCGCCAGGGAAGGCCCGCTTCCCGAAGCCCGTCGAGGGACGCGGGGCGAGGGGCTTGGAGTTCCGTCCGCGCCCTCCCGGCGACACTTACCATCTGGTGGTGGTGGTGACTGTTGGGAATGTTGGTTTCTTGGAAAAACGTGCTCAGGGCAGTCTGCGGACAAACGTGGCGGAGCGGCGTCAGCGCAGCCGGGCTGGGGGAGCAGGAAGCGCCCCGCCGGCCTCCGCGACCCGGACCGACACAGAGCCCCCCACCCAGGCCCCCCGGGTTCCTCGGAGCTCAGGCTCACGCGCACCTCGAACTGCCAGTGCGCCGCCTGCAGCAGCTGCTTCGCCTGGTCGGCCGCGCAGCCGGCGGCCAGCACGAACTGGTTGATCATAACCTGGTGCCGCAGCTCATCCGTGTTCACCGACATGGCGCGACGCGAGGCCCCCGCAGCACCGGCCGCGGGGATACGGGGCTCGGCCTCCGCAACACGGCGAATGTTGTGGTTCAGATCCCGCCGCCCGGCCGGCCGACACCACAAACAACAGCGCGGGGCGGGGCCGGGGTGTCCTAACGTTCCGGGGCCGCGTGCCGCCGCAGCTGATTGGCCCTCGCGCCGCTCTGCTAGCGCCCGGCTCCGGCACAGACGTTCGATTCGAATCCTGCGGCCCACCCCGGAGCCGCACTGTTTCTCTTTTCGCAGGGCCGCGCCCATTGGCGGAGCTCAGCGAAGTGGGGCTCTCCCGCATTGGCCAGCCGCTGTGTTTTGGCTCGTTAAGGCTCATGATTGGCCTCAGCCGTGAGTTGTGGGCGGGTCCACGCGCGCTGATTGGCTTCTTGTGGGTCTGTTTGAACTCAACTTGAAAACCTGGACTGTCTGTTGATTGGTCGAGGCCTCTCTGTTTGCTGTTGTAGGCCTGGGGGGTGGTGCGGCGAAATTCATTCATTACTTCATTGAAACTGAACATGCTCAGCTGGAAAAGCAAGACAGAGTGGCTTTGACTCATTTCCTCTAAAAGATGTGATCATCTCGAGAAACAGAATGATCAAAACACAAGAACCTCTGCAGCTGCTTGAGTCTCAAAAGTATTTAATTTTTTAAAATAACTTTCAAACAGTCTTTTTTTTTTTTTTTAATTACTGAGCTGCAGCGTACAGCAGGAGATCCTGGGTTCAATCACTAGTGAAAAAAAAAAAAAAAAAAAAAGAAGAAGAAGAAGACGAAGAAGAAGAGGTTAAAAGGGAATGGTAATCAGATAGGAAAGCTGTGTCTCTTCAGCTACGGCTTGCAAGGCTTCAAAAATGAGCAGCATTCTTTCATAGCGCACACTGGTAATACCAGCACTCCAGAAGGCTGTAGCAGGAGGATCCTAAGTTTGAGCTCAGTCTGAGAAATATAGACTTAGCAAGACCCTGTAAGTAGAGAAGACTGAATTTATAGTTTCAAAATTAAAAATTTAAAAAGGCCTAGGAATGTAGCTGTATGTGAAGGTCCTGTGTTCAATCCCCAGTACCGCAAAAACAAAAACCAGAACACTTCCCGCACTCTTCCTGTTCCCTTTTAATCACTACTCACCAACCCCAAGGACAGAGGAAGCTCTTCTTCCGTGAGAATGTAAACCAATATTAATGTGCCATAAATATAATGGCAAGGAGAAAACTCTCTTAAGTGATTAATTTCTAAGGTGATTTTTTTTTCTTTTAAATTGGTTGAACTAACTGAAGCTTCAATTTATACCATCTTTTAGAAAACAGTGATAGCTGGGTGTGGTGGCAAAGATCTGTAATCCCAGCACTCTGGAGGCTGAGGCAAGAGGATCAATGTGAGTTCAAGGCCAGCCTGCACTACCTAATGAGACCCTGTCTCAAAGAAACCACCACCACCACAACAACACAAAGAGCACGGGAGGATGTGCCTAGGTTACAGGCAAATATTATACCATTTTATAGTAGAGACAAGCATTGGAGAATTTTGGTATGGCAGAGAAAAGAATCCGGGAACAAGTCCTTAGCTGTCTGCCACTACACCTGGCACAACCAGTGTTCACATTCTGATACAAAATACTGATAGGAGCCCAGGATTTAGCTCAGTGGTGTAAGTGCCTGCTTGGTAAACTGCAGGTCATGAGTTCAATCCCCAGCCCTCAAAAAAAACACTGCTGGGAGTTTAGCTTAGCAGCAGAGCAGGTACCCCCAGCAAACTGGGGACATTAGCATATTTTATAATCCCAATTCTCTGGGAGGCTGAAGCAAGAAGAGCCAAGTTGGAACGCAGTCTGGGAAATTTAGCAATGTAGTGAAATCTTGTCTCAAAATAAAAAATGAAATACAATAAAAAGGACTGGGGATATAGCTCAGTGTACAGGCCCTGGGTTTAATCATCTGCAAAAAAAAAAAAAAAAAAAAAAAGAGAAGAGAGAAAAAAACAGCAAAACAGCCTTGGGCACTAAAATGAGCTAATCCCATTTAGTTTGTCTTCTGGTTTATTTTGAAGGGGTTGTAGTCCTGCAGTTGCCCATTTGACACCCCAAACTGTTATAGGCTGAGATCATGAATGTGGCTAAAGATTCAGTTATAGTTGTTCCTCAGAATCAACAGGAAATTTGTTCCACAGCTCCGCAAACAAACTCTGTGAACGTTCAAAGCCCTTATGTAAAGTGGTGCAGTATTTGCATAGAGCCTACCTACATTTTCCCACATACTTTAAACCAACTGTAGGCTGTTTATAATACAACACTATAAATGCTATGTAAGCAGTAGTTATACTGTATTGTTCAGGAAGTAATGACAATGGAAAAAGTCTGTTCAGTACAGTACGCATTTTTTTCTTGAATATTTTCAGTCCAAGGTTGATTGAGTCCAGGGATGCAAAATTCCAGGTTAGAAGGCCAACTGTATGGTTCCAGAACTTAATTGTAAGGTGAAAACTAAAGCGACCAGCCAGCAGCTTACACTACCGGGTAGCTCAGCCATAAGCAGCCCCAGAACAAGGAAGTACTGCCACCATGGGGCTGCAGGTTTTCACAAGTACGTACAGGTGTCAGAAATGCCCAGGCTGTGAATAGCAGGGCCTAGCCTGGATAGACCCAGTGCTGGCTGATGAAGAACATACCTGCTAGCCCCCTGTTCTTCATTAAGTGCTCATAGAAGGCAAGGACCCAAATGATCAAACCTGTTATTTCCTGGACATCAAGATGGTTTATCCTCAAGGTTTATTTAAAGTTTATCATTTGCAGAACATGGCTGTGGGCACCTGGATCAGGCTCAGCAGTTGTGGCTCCAAGCTAGCGGGACCAGGGTTCTGATTATCTTCTGTGTGCATAAGGTCAGCCCAGGAAGAGGGAGGGAGTCTGCCTGTGATCTGCATCCTGGAGGTGGACACATTTAATCAATGCCTGGGCTCTTAAGAATCCGAGAATCTGGTTGAAGATGAATGAGTGAGAAGAATAAGAGGGTACCCCCCACCCCCGCCTGGGAGCAAGGAGAATAAATGAGGTCATGTTTGCAGGAGCTTTGAGCTGCCGGGATGAAAGCAACTCCCCAACTACAAGGTATTATTAACTGAAGGTGTTATTATTTTAATCTGAGAGGACAATGTGCAAAAGGTAAAACAGAGCAATAAGAACATGTTCATTCATAACAAATAAAACACAGTAGTAGACTTGGAAAGAGCAAAATTCTCTTTACAACCACGGTTGCTGCTACAGAACCAGCAGTGATACAGCAACTCAGATGAGAAACAATCTTAGCCGGTATTTCCCAGCACCCAGATCACAAGGGAGCTGGGGACAGACGTCACTGGGTCAGTTACGAAGCAGGCACAATCCCTGGACCAAAGCATGCAGCTGCCACTGGCCAAGCATTTCCTGTGTACCAGGTGCCTTTGTGAGAGTTTCCTATCTGCTAACTTGTATCCACACTCCCAGCCATCAGGAGTCCCATTGCACCTGGGAGGTAGCTAAGGGTCAGGGCCAGGAGTAGTTTCTGGAATCGTAGTGTAACGAGTGGGGGACTGAAGCAGCACCTGTACATCATACTGCCTGCTTTCACGGCATAACTGTCACCTTAGCGGGGCTCCTTTCAAATGAGAGCTGTCAGGACTCCGGGATTTCTACTATGGAGGCATAAAATGAGTGAGCCCTGATTTGAGGGGGTGCCAGATATCTTGGGTAATGATCAGGGAGAGCTGGAGAGCTGGCTTTGCCAAGTACCTTCTCTGCTATGCATTTGATTTCTACTTTTTTTTTTTTTGAGACAGGGTCCTACTAAATCACTAAGTTGCCCAGGCTGGCCTCAAACTCATGAAAATCCTCCTGCCTCAGCCTTCCAGGGTACTGAAATTACATGCATGCACTACCATGCTCAGCTTCTTTTTTGTTGTTGTTTAATCAAACCCAGAGGTGCTCTGATACTAAGCTATACCCATTCCCTTTTTTATTTAGTTTTTTTAAATTTTGAGATAGAGCCTTGCTAAGTTGTCCAGCCTGGCCTGCAGCTTTTGATCCTCCTGCCTCAGCCTCCCAAGTAACTGGAATTACAATATGTTTGGCAGCTCTTCTTGTGGACTTCTAATGCCACTGAGATCTTTCGTTTCTTTGACACAACCTCATTTTTGCTGTTCGGTCCTGAATTCCCCAGCTGGATCACCACACTAACAGCCACTTCATGTGGTGGAACTATGCATGTCCTCAGTTAGCAGACGTGAAAGTGAGGAAGCACTGTGGTTAAGAGATTTGCCCAAAACTGTCAGGGTGGAGCTGACACTGGATCCAGGGGAGCTGCTCTTACAGACCCTGGTCCATCTTCAGGCCCCTGCCCACCTGGAGTTCTCTAGGTCCTCCCTGGATGGTGCCAGCAAGATACGAAAGCGACGAATTCATGCTGGTTTACACCAGACTGCATTTTACACAAAATGTCATATGTTTCACAAGGGACAAAGGCCATGCCACTCCCAGCACACGTTGGGCTTTTCCCAAAAGCAGCGTTCTGGCCCGTACACTCTGTCTGTACCCGCTGAGCATGATAAAGTGGCTCCACCTGTGGTTGCTAGGCGTGCCCTGTGCTAGGTGACCTGGCAGTCCTTTCAAAGGGACGCTTGGCCAGACACAGGAGGGAGAGATAAAGGCAGGACCAAAGGGCAGCCTTTTAAGGAGGTGTCTCCTTCTCAGGCCCCTCGAAAGTCTGCTTGGGTCTCAGGACTTCCAGCCACTTTCTCCGGGTGGGATATGAATCAGTAGGCCGGGAGCTGGACCTTTCTATGTTGGTCCTTGTGTCCAAACCACAGGAGATCTGGCACGGTGGCAGCCCTCCTGCCTGGCTGCCTTTTTCAAATTTAAAAAATACATCACACACCAAAAGTGCTTGTGTAGAACACGGCGGCTCACTCCTGTAATCCCAGCATTTGGGAGGCTGAGGCAGGAAGATCATTATATGTTTGAGACCAGCCTGGGCTATGAAGTGAGTTCAAAGCCAGCCTGAACCGCATAGCGAGACCCTGTCTCAAAAAAAAAAAAAAAAAAAAAAATAGTGCTTGTGTACTTTTCCCACGTGCTTGCCGCTGTCCGAAGCAGTGCTGGAAGTTTTCATTCATGTCTTCCACTGCACTGCTGTGGCCAGCTGGACATCCTGACGAGATTTAAAATGTTGACCTTTCACTGGCATTTTGACTTGGGAAAGAGCCAGAAGTTGTGTGGTGCCGGACCTGGTGGGTAAGGTAGATGAGGACACGCTGTGGTGCTTCGAGAACTACCTCAGCGTTCAGCACAGCAGTCACCATATTTTTTGATCACATCTCATAAAGGCACTCATAAGGGAAGACTTCTAGAACTGCTTCAGAAAGGGACAAGAATGACAGGATGGGTTCAAGTCAAAGGGAGAGTATTTTGAGGGCAGTGGGTGGCAATGTTATTTACTGTATTTTTAAAAATGTAAACATTCACTGTTTTTCAATCACCCCTTGTCTATGTTCAATTGAAAGACTAATAACTAATAGTTACCCGTGTACCCAACACAGGTTTTAAGAAGTCAGAGACCAGTACTTTGAAGGTACTATGGGTATGCTCCTCTCTTGCAATGCCTGAAGGTCCCTCTCCACGCTTAGCCCTCGTGAGTGAGGGCAGAGACATCTCTTGACTAACGCGGCTCACTCACTGCAAAAGCTGACTTTTCTTCTTTTCCTTACCCCATCAGCAACGCTTATTCAAACGAGCAAGCATAGGTTGTAAGGAGATAGTGGGAGAAGGTGCTTCAGCACCTGGAGAACAGAAGCTGAGAAGGATGCGGATACATTGAAGGGAGAGGAAAAGGAATTTTTGGAAGCGCGAATAGTGCGAACCAAGGCAAGCTCCTACCAAGCCCCCCTAGTGCGCATGTGCTGGGAGACAGCGGAATGAGCCACGCTGAGCTCGGATAGGCCAGGCTTGGAAGGGACCTGTTCAGGGAAGGATGGGGGCATCATTTCCTTTCTCCATGAAAATGGCACGTGTTGTCAAGTTGTATCAACTGCGCCCGGTTAGGCTAAACTAGGTTGTTTTTCTGGTTTTTTTGGTACCTGGAACTGCATTCACAACTTCATGCTTGCCTGGCAGGCACTTAGGCCACTGAGCTAAACTAAACTCCCGGCCCTGGCTAAGTTAGGTTGGATTCATGCAGTCTTACAGTTTAAATCCGGCGTGGTGATGTACACCCGTAATTCTAGCACTCTGGGACGCTGAGGCAGGAGGATTGTACGTTCTAGCCCAGCCTGGGCAACTTAATGAGATCCTGTCTCAAAAATTAAAAATAAAAAGGGATGACGATATGGCTCCGAGTGAAGGCCCTGGTTCAAACCCTAGTACAGTATTGGGAACAAACAAACGAACACAGAAACCCTGCAGTCTGCTCACCCATCGTGGGAATCTTCCACTATCTAGTAGGTCCAAGTTGGAAACTATGGCCGTCGGGTTTGTTTTTGTAAATAAAATTCCACTGAAACACAGGTATTTGAACTTGTTTGTGTGTCATCTTGAACCTCCTTTGTGCTGGAGTAGTGCTTATTCGTTGTGCCACAGATCACAAAGTCAAGAATACTTCCAACCCAGCACTTTGAAACATCTGACAGGGCCGCAGAGCTGAGTGTCAACAATTCAGTGTGTGGCCTGGAAGCAAAGCGCCTCTGCCCGAGGGTCAGTGTCCAGAAGTCACGTGACTTCCCTGAACTCCAAGGTGGCAGCAGAGCAGATCCTCCCACACTGCCAGATGGGTGAGGACAGGGTGTGAGAGCCCTGAGCAAAGCCTGACTGCTCTCCCACAGCCACCAGGCGGTCGCCTGTGAGGATGGACCTGTTCTCATTGGCTCATCTGTAAATCCCAGTCACAGAGAGAATTTAATTTTGTATGTGCTTTTTTGAGACGTGGTCTCGCTGGCTTTGAAGTTACTGCGCAGCTCAAGCTGGTCTGAGATTCACAAAGATCCTCCTGCCTTAGCCTCCCAGGTGCTGGAATTACAGATATACATCACTGGTAAATTTCTGTTATTTTATTCATTCATTTATTTTGCATAACCCTGTAGATGGAATCCAGGGCCTCCTGTATGCTAGACAAGTACCCTGCCACAGAGCTGCCCACAGAGGGAATTTAGATTGCCTAGGACTCCACAGAGAATAAAGTTCAAAGAGGTGCGACGTTTATAAAATAAAGCATGAGATCCCTGCAAATGTCTACACTATAAGAAGTCAGAGTACAGTGAAAAAAAGAAAGAGGAAGAGAAACAGAAGTCCTAGAAGAGAAGTTCATGTAAAATAAAACCAGTGATTGTCTTGTAAGTTTGGGGGTGACAGGTCCCCTTCATCTTCAGGAGCAGAGCACCTCCAGGGTGAATGACAGAGTGATATTTACTGACCTTGAGACTCAAGTCATGCTGATCATTCTTCTGGGCCGCCAGAGGTACTGTCAGAACACACAGGTTGAGCCTGTGTACCGCACGAAGAGGAAGTGTTAACAGAACAAGAACCCTGGGCTGCACACGGCAGGATTGGGAAACCCCCAGAACGTGACTCGTCACCATCCATATCCATGCTGCGCTCACCCACGCAAAACACTCCCCAGGGCTGGTGCAGCCAGAGACGCCCTGTGTCCTGCCCTTGGAGTGCTTCCACCCTGGAGCTCACCCACTGACCAGACTGAGAGCCCGTCATAGAGGGAACGGAGCCAGCAGACAAGCCCACGTCCGTCCCGAAGGCGGGTGGTTGCGCAAGCCCAGGGCTCTGCAGCTAGAGGAGGGTGGGTTACTCATCCTCCAGAGCTCCTGGGAGGGGTTGAAAACCAGAAGGACTTCCAGGATGAAGGGAGGTACAGGTTCCAGGGCTTGTAGAGAAAAGGGCCCTAATTCAGAGTAGGAGACACTGCGAAAGGAGGGATGATAAGAAGCAGTGAAAACAGAGACAGGCAAGGTGACAGCGGCCATGACAACGGTGAGTTCCTGGCACTGGCTTTAATCACGGGTATTACCCCAGAGGGGACCATTTGGCTGGCCTGGTTACCAGCAGGCCCGGCACGGGCTAGGTGTTCCCTGGAGAGGGGGTCAGCTGTCCACGACGAAGAGTTGGCCCTGAACTCGGATGAGCCTTGAGCGAGTTTTTGCCCTCAGCCTTGTGGGGCTTCAATGTTCTCATCTTCGAAGTGGGAACAATAAAGCTCTATGTCCTGGGGCTGTTTGGAAGATTAAATCAGAGACTGTGTCAGAAGTCTTTGGTAGGTTCCCAGCACCAAAAAATAATAATAAAATAATGCGAGCAGGCCTGATGGCAAACGCCTGTAATCCCATGACTCTGGGAGACTGAGGCAGGAGGGTTACAAAGTCAAGCCCGGCCTAGGAAAATTAGGGACTTAGCGCAACTCTGTCTCAAAATAAAAAATAAAAAAGGGCTCAGTGAGGTAGCTTAGTGTGAAGGCCCTGGGTTCAATCCCACAATTGAAAAAAAAAAAAGTGATTATTCTTGGGCTAGGATGTAACTCAGCAGTAGAGTACTTGCCTAGCATATGAGAGGCCCTGGGTTCAATTCCCAGGAAAGAAAGAGAAGAAAGAAACAGAGAGTGAAAGGGAGACAGATGAAGCGAGGAAGGAGGGAGGAAAGAAAAGAGGGAGGCAGGAAGAGATGGAAGGAAGAAAGGAAGGAAAGAAGAAAGAAGAAAGATAGGGTCTTATATTGTCCAGGCTGGTCTCAAACTCCCCAGCTCAAGGGATTCTCCTGCCTCTATAGACATAAAGCACCTAGTCCTGCTTGTTATTCTTTATGGCATTTAAACCAGGCATGATGGTACATACCTATAATTGAGGCAGAAGGATCTCAAGCTCAAGGCTGGCCTAGGTTACCTACGGACTTCGAGGTTAGTCTGGGCTATAGAGACCCTGTCTCAAACCCAAAAAACATCATGTATTTAGTGAGCACTTACTATTTAGAAAGGAATGTGCCCTGTCCACCTGGGAGATGAGAAGAAACAAGGCCAAGGTTATGCTGGTAAACTGGCCCAGAGAAGCAGAAGATTCCTCCACTCATAACATTTGGGGGTGCTGCTTTATAAGTAGTCCCATTATGGCATTTTCAAGCTAGCAACAGTTTACCGGCTGGCTGGTAAAAGTTCTCAGCAGTGAGATCTAGAGAACCAGCCCCAAGTTGGCGAAATTTCTCTCTAGCTAGCAAGTGGTATTTCAGGGAGAAGTCAGCAGTGGTCACACCTCTGGGCCTTGCCACACACCGTGCCCTGGCCACAGATGGCCACTCTAGACCACAGGGATGACAGGAACAACTGGGGTCTTGTCTCCTTCTAGGGCAGTGACATGGGAGAAGGAAGGGGGTAGCTGTGCTTTTATGTGGCCCTTTAGCAATCACTTTCTATACCATAGGGGAGAGGTTTTTCTGATATTTTGAGCTCCAAGAGGCACGGAGAGACACTGGTTCAGGAAGTCAAACCCCAGGTTCTGCCTCTGACCACCAGTTTGTGAGCCTCTTTGTCATTTACACAGCAAAGGATAAAGGTGGGATCTTGAACACACCTCTTGGTTTTGGAATTCTGAAACTCTGTTTTAAAAAATTATGGAATCTAGTCAGGCATGGTGGCTCGTGCCTGTAATCCCAATATTGGAGAGGCTGAGGCAGGAGGATTGTTGGGCCACCCTGGGCCACATAGTGAGTTCAAGGCCACGCTGGACTGCGCAGTGAGACCTATTTCAAATAACTTAGAAAAAAAAAGATTCTAAACACTCTTTTATTTCTTTCCCTTTCAATTTTTTTTTTTCTCAAGACAGGGACTCACTAAATTGTCCAGACTAGCCTTGAACTTGTGATCTACCTGGCTTAGACTTCCATGGAATCCAGCTTCTTTGTAAAAAATAAGCAAACAAAAAATATTGAGACAGGGTCTCAGTATGTAGTTAATGTTGGCCTTGAACTATGTTGCCCAGGCTGGCCTTGAATTTGAGACAGTCCTACTGCCTCAGCCTCCCAAGTGCTGCGATTACAGGAATACATCACCCCAACCAGCTAAAAATATTCGAAGATTTTGCTCATGACAGAACACATACTTAGTGTGCTAGAGGCCCTGGGTTCCCTCTCCAACTTAAAAAATTTTTTTGCTGCATACCTCCTAGGGCCTTCCGTACCCTGTCTGACTTAATGTTCAAAAACTCTTTGCTGTACTTGAAAGAGTTTTGCCCTAGAATAAGTTACAGGACATTATGGCGGTGGAAGGCTGAATTGGGATGTTTACCTAAGGTCACTTCCTCCTTCCCCTATTACAACTTCCTTTTTCCTTTCCCAGTGCGTGTGAAGAAAGTTCCAATCAGCTCCTCACACGTCATCAATGACCGCCCTAAGTACCCTGTTCAGAGGTTATATATATATATCCCATACCCCATGTTCTGGTCAGAGAAAGCCAGACCTCTGTCAGTCGTGGGCTCCTCTCTGTGTTCTTAGAATAAAAGCCACTATTACTTTTATATTTTGTTCTTTTATCGTGCCAAAAAACACTAACAGTACCATGTTCATTTATAGATGAGGGGACTAAGGCTCAGAGAGATTGAGAATCCCAAGATACACAGCCAATAATGGGAGAGCTGGTTTTTAACCCTTTTTCTCTCTAATTCTAGACTGATATATATACCTTTTGCCTCTGGGGTTGGGGGCCAGCCTGCATCTAAGTATGAAGTATAAAAAAAATTCTTACCAAGTGTAGTGATGCTTGCCTGTAATTCCAATACTCAGGAGGCTGAGACAGGAGGATCACTACGAGTTCGAGGCCAGCCTGGGCTACATAAGTGAGTTCAAAACCAGCCTGGGCTACGTAAGTGAGTGCAAGGCCAGCCTGCACTAATTAGCAAAACCTCTCAAAACAAACAAATAAATGAAGAATTTCGACAACAGGACTTCTGAGAAAAAAGGACCAATTATAGTCTGTAACCCTTGGCAGCCTCCTGGACAGGGATTTCAGCTGAGTGAGCCACAGTTTAAGCAGGCAGGAGAAGCAAAGTCCCCACGGAAGGGCTTCTCACAAGCAAAACCCAGCAGGAATATTAAGCTGCATTTGAGATGCAAGTAAGGGTGTATGGCAAGCAGAGGGAGGGAAGGGCCAGGGAGGAGGGTCAGTCTCCTGCACAGTCACACAGAGCCAACAAAGGTCTACAGGCAAGGAAGGAACCAGATGGCAACTGCAGTCAGTCAAGTTGACCTGAGAGTGAGTAACTTTCGCAATGATGCAAGGAGGAAGATCATGAAGTAGGGAAGCCAGACAGGAGTGAAACTGCCAGCCCTCTTCTCTGCTCTCCTGTCCCTCAGTGGCTGCTCTCACTTCCCTTTGCTTATCTGCTGTTTGCTTCCGGTGCCTGGGAGGAGTCAGGTGAGTGGCCGCTGGTTGACATTGGTCAGTGGGTCAGTTCATGGGTTCAAGCTCTGTAACCCTGACCGTGGCTCTGGTTTCCAAGTGAGGGAGGGAGGACGTAGGGCTTACACTGCGGGGCATCCCCAGCCAATAGCAGCTCCAGCCAAGCAGTCAAGGATAACGTTCCTGAGAGCATAGTTCATGGCTTGCTGACTCAGTTACTGCCGTAGCTGGACACATTGGGGCACTTGGGTTGAGGTTCGGAGCTTCTTCCATGGTTTGTTTTCTTATACCAGCTCTGAGAGACAGCTCAATTTGAAAAAGAAAAAAAACAAAGAAAAAGGACAGAAGAAGGGAAGGGAAGGGGAGGAAAAGGAAAGGAAGGGAAGGAAAGGGAAGAAAAAGGAAAGGAAAAGGAAGGGAAGGGAAGGAAGGAAAAGAAAGGAAGGGAAAGGAAAAAGAAAGAAAAAAAGAAAAGAAACCGGTAGTTCCAGCTTCCCACAGTCAGGCCCTGTCAGTAAACCCCCACGTATGAACAAGTTCCATTCTGGGAGACCATGTTGGTAAGTTGGTTGGATTTGTTCCTATGTCTGACAAAGGGAGTCTTATACAGGACACAACTCGAATGTCCGAATGTACACAGGGAATCAGGAAACCTTGGGTCCCTGGCCCTTATGGCCACTCCCATGGCCTTGAGCAAGTCTCTTTGCTTATATGGCTGCAATTGTCCTGTCAGGTGAAGGGGCTGCACCTTCAGGGTTCCTTTCAAATCTGATGATACAGCCATGACAGCGAATTTCAAGAAACTGTAGGAAGGGCTGGAAGTGTAGCTCCACCGCACAGTACTTACCGAGCACTTACAAGGCCATGGGTTAAATTCCCAGCATGACAGAAATAGGAGAGGCCAGGATTAGTAGCAAACACTTGTAATCCTAGTATTCTGGGAGGCTGAGGCAGGACAATCACAAGTTCGAGCCCAACCCTGGCAACTTGATAAGACCCTGTCTCTAAACAAAGGATTAAAAAAAGAGCTAGGGTATAGCTCAGTGAGTCGCAAAAAGAAAGAGGATTTATTTTCACTTGCTTTCTTGTAAATAACTGTTGCTGAGTACTGAATTCATTTTGGTAAAGAAAGGTTTGGGCACTTGGGAGGCTAAGGCAGGAGGATTGCTGTGAGTCTGAGGCCAGGCTTGGCTACACAGTGAGTTCAAGGCCAGCCTGAACTACATAGTGAGACTCTGTCTCAAAACAAACAAACAAATAAATTTTAGAAAGGTTTGGGGGTTGCTGATGTGCAGCCTCGTCCATATTCTGCTTTCTCTGGTAGTGAGAGACACATGGTGGGCTCTGTGCTCTCACCTGGTCTGGTTCCTGGGAAGGGTGGCAGGGTCTGCTGGGTGCCACTGGGCTGGACGTCATGGCACGTTCTTCGCACACTGGCTTTACCATGCAGGAAATGCAGACTCGGGTGGGTGAGCTCAGTGCCAAAGTCAGGGCCAATGACAACGAGGATGATAGCAGAGGTGGGTGGGCACACAGAAGAAAGCGTATGGGGGCTGGCCTCTGATAAAACCACCTGCGAATGTAAAACAAGCGGAACACACCCTCCGATCACCTAAATGAGTTCTAGAGCAGCAGCAGCAGCAGCTGTGGCTCGGTTCTCCAAATGGCAGGTGCCTGGGCAGCAAGACTGGAATCAGGAGGAGGCAGGCAAGGTTTGTGGAGCGCATACCACTGAGAGTCGGGCCTGCTCTGGGGTCCACTCAGGGGTGCCCCACACATCTGCCCCTGGTTCTGTCACTTGGCACTGTGTAAACAGCAGCCTTCACTTTGGTGCCCTCCCTCCTGGTACTGGTGACTCAACACAGGGTCTTGTGCATGTGATTCAAGCACTCTACCACTCAGCTACACCACAGTATTTATTTGTTATTAATTGATTGATTATTGAGCGCAGGGTCTTCGAGAGTGCCGGGATGACAAGCATGCATCGCCATATCTGACCCCTTTTATTTTTTTATTTTGAGATAAAGACTGATTATATGGCCTGGGTTGGGCTCAAACTCTTGATCCTCCTGGTCTGGCCTCCAGAGTAACTGGGATTATAGGTGTACACTACCACATCCTGCTTCGTTTTGGTTTTGAGAAGTAAGCTAAGAAGCCACAAGTCCAGCTGAGGTTTGCAGCTACTTGAACAGTTCTCCTTTGTAAGAGGCCCACAGCTGAGGCTGAAATTAACAATGAGGGATTCGCATTAGTAAGGAGCAAAATATGGAAGCCTGATTGCTCACTTCCTATGGGACAGCGGATTTCCCTTGACAGAGAGCTTTGGATTACTGGAGGAACTTTTTTAAGGTCCCAAAGCATTTATGATCATACTCCTCTGTTGGCATTAGCTTTAGTCCACAGACTAACGATGTAAAATTCTCTGCTGGTGGCTTTGACTTTAGTCCACTGAAGCTACTGACCAGGGTCTGAGAGTACATCAGGGTTGGTGTGTTGCTGATTGGACTCTAGCTTTTAGAGATATATCAACCTTTAGATACCTAGTTGTTCAGGCAGCCAGGATTCTAACCTTTGTATCCCTTGGCTAGGTCAGTCTGAGCTCCTGCAGGTCACCTCGGGGGTCAGCCTGCCTCCTGTGCCTGTACCTGCTACCTGGGGAATGCTGGGCTCCAGGCCACCAGTCCATTGGCTTCCACCTTTGGGCTCCATCAGGCCTTCCTGTTAGAGGAATCTGCTGAAATGAATGCCTGTGTTACCAGCATGGGAAATGCACATCTGGGCTGAAACCAGGACAGCCCAAATGAACAAAATTAAAAGCTCTAAGGAACAAGCTGACCTAGAAGTCACTTGTCCCAATGCTTCCCCTTGATCCAAGATTGAGAGGAAGGGCTCAAATCTAATAAAACCCAGGGCTTCTCCTCCATCTTCTGCAGATGTTTAGGGGAAACTCTGAGGTCCTGGAAAGCTGGGTTCTCTGCGGGCATCCTCCCAAGGGCTGCTGCATTCACAGGAGGGAGGACATTTACACAAAGGAGGCCATTCGCAGGAGGGAGGACAGTTACACAAAGGAGGCGTGGCATTTGCAGGTAATTTTCCTAAACCCAGTGCAAGACCCTCCCCAGACTATTTTTTCAAGTTAAAAGCCTTTTTATGGCTTTTTTTTAAAAAATCAGTAACGCTGAGCTAAATCCCCAGCCCCTTTTTTATGGCTCTTTTGAGCGCAGTCACTTCTGGATTTTTCCTGTCCTCTGTGCCATCTTCTCCCTTGGGCGCTCTCCCCAGCACAGGTCTCTGGTGAGGGAGCCAAGCAAAGCCAAAGAAGAATCGGAAAGAGGAAAGCCCAGACAGGGCTGCTTAGAGGTTTAGCTGCTGACCTCACCTCTGCCCCAAGCCCCCAGTGAGGCTCCTTCCAAATCTGTAGCCCTATGTGATTAAACTGTAGATTACAGGGCTCTAACTCAAATCACAGAGAGCCCCTTTGATCTAGAAGTTTCTCTGAATTACACCCCCCCATCTCTTTCTCTTTCACCTCTGGTCAGGACTTTATTTATTTATGAAAGTAAGTATCACATTTCTTTTTGAGGTTCTAACTGCCTTTATTTATTTATTTATGGTACCAGCAGTTGAACTCATGACCTCACGCTACCCTGACCCACAACTTCTATTAAAATGAGAGGATTCACTTACTACATCTTTGCAATAGCTATTGGGGGCTGGACTATTTTCAGATGGGGAAGCGAAGGTTCTAAGGGTTTAATCCAAAGCTACACACAGTTGGTTAAGGGTCTTAGTTTGTCCAACTCAAAATCCAATGGTCTTTTTCTGCCTCGGTTTCTTTATTTGTAAAGTAGAAGTGTTAATAGGGTGCACTTCTAGTATTCCTGGGAGGGGCAGATGCTTTGATATGTGCTGTCCTGGGGAGGCACATACACATTGCTATCATGGGTGATGTAGCTGCAGGACTATTGCAAAAGCCTGTGCCCTGTTGCTGGGGCTTCCAGCCTCCAAATCTGTGAACTAAATAAACTCCTTTTCTTTGTAAAACATAAACAAGGGTCAGGGCTAAGTTCAGTGGCACAGGGCCTGCGTGGCAAGTGTGAGGTCCTGAGTTTGATTCCTGGTTCCAAAAATAAATAAACAGACACAAATAAAACCCAGGGCCTGCTATGTAAAGAGTGTTCAGTAAACTTCCACTAATATTGTGGTGCTTCTTTACTATTTCAGGTCCTGGACTCCTGACTTCTTTGAGGTGCCTACTTCTAGATTTGGGAAGTATTAGGAAAAAGGGGAATGAACCCCATTGTTTTCCAGCTCCCAATAGTTTGGTGAGGGTAAAATAGACACTGTAAGCAACAGAACTGAGCAGGCTGCCGAAGCTTTCAGATACAGATAAATTCATTAAGGGGACAGATGACCCCTTTGCAAAATGCTGAAGGCCTGAAGAACAAAGACTTCTGAACTAAACCAAGATAAGATTATAAAGCAACATTCTACTCTGCAGTGTGCTAAAGGCCTTTTCTTTTGAGGTGGTGCTGGATGCTTCTTGCCTTTTATTGTATCTTTCCCAAGCAATTACAGTACAAGACAGGGCCAGTACGTGGAGAAGGAAGGGACCGCAGAGGTTAGGGCTAGGGGCTGCAGGGAGAACTCTGAACTCAGGCAGGGAGCCCTGGGGCCTGGGAAGTGCTGTCTGGGGAACAGATCTGCTCTGTAGCTCAGCTTCTCTTTGACATAGGTTCCTATAAATGACAGGGCCAGGTGTGGTGGTGCATGCCTGTAACCCAAACACTCTGGAGGCTGAGGCAGGAGGTTTGCTGGGAGTTCAAGGCTGGCCTGAGCAATTCAGTGATTAAAACCAAAAATAAAAAAGGTCTGGCCGGGAAGATAGCTCGGTGGCACAGTGCCTGCCTGGCAAGCATGAGGTCCTGAGTTCAATTCCCGGTACCAACCAACCAACCAACAAACAAACATAAAAGGACTGCAGATGTAGCTTGCATAAAGGCCCTGGATATGAGACAGGAATAGGTTCCTGACATCCTGGGAATTTTGGAGAAAACCAAAGCAATCATGTGGGTAACTTGGGCACCAAGTCAGCTGGCTACTGCTGAAAACAGGCTGACAGAGGATGCAAAATATAATCAGGAAAAAGGTAGACCCTGTACAATAGCTTTCCAAACTTAATCAAGGGAACTCGTCACCCCAAACTCTTGATGCTGTCGAAAACTATTGGAAGTCATGTTCTAACAGTTGCAATTTTTGCTGATCAGTCCCCACTCAGAGGAAACAAACAAAATAAACAACAAAAAAAACTATGCCCACAAATAAAATAAAAGGTTGAAAAACACACAAATGTCTGTAATTAAGCTGTGCAATGCCGTTGCCCATCCAGGCTTCCCAATGTTTCGTGTTTATCAAGGGAGTCCCAGATCGGCCTTGCCTGACTGGCTCCAGCGATGGCTCCTCGCTTGAAGATCACAGATCTTTCTAGTTTCCAAGGTCCAGGGAAAGGCTGAACATCTGTGTTTCATCCCAAGTTGATGCTCTTCTAACTTCCGTGCTGAGCTGTGCAAGGGGGACATAAGCAGCACGTATAGAGTTCTGAGCAATATGAACCTATCTAAGGGACTAGGGATGGCTGCATCTTCCCGGCCAGTCACCACCTTAAACTGGTCTCGCTGGGGGTAGCACCTAGGGTCCAGGCGCAAGGGAGGGGCAAGGGATGTCGATCCCTCCTAGCCCACCCCATCCGCTCAACGAGGGAGACCGAGGGGCTCCCTCCTCTGGCGCTTCTGTGCGGGGGTTTCCTAAGGCTGACAAAAGCTGGGGGTCCGGGAAACAGCGAGGAGGGGGCGGGGTAAGAACGCGGGCAGATGCTGGGACAAAGACGCGCTAGCTCAGGCGGAGCCTCGCAGGCTGCAGGAGGGGGTTCCCTGCGCGGTAATCGGAGTCGCAGAGCGGGCGACACTATGTCTAGTCAATTGCGCACAGGTCCCGCAGACCCCGAACCCCACACCGTGTCCCCGCAGCCAGTCCCGACCCAGCCTCGATCCTAGGCACGCGCCGCCGGCTCCGCCTCTGCTCTCCGCTGATTGGTTAGATAGGGACGGACGCTCCCGCCCCACCGCGTCATTGGCTGAGATGGCCGCGGACCCCGCGCGAGTCGCCACTGACATCACACGGCCTGAGGCGACGGCGCCCCCCGGCCCAGTCCTGCATCCCCCTCCGCAGAGGCGCAGCCGCGGTGCCCGGCAGAGGATGGTGCGCGGCGCGCCAGGGCCTCTCAGCCGCCACAGCCGCAGCGCCGCAGCCCAGCCAGCCGCGGCGGGCAGCCGACCCCCGCACGGGACGCGGGGCGGGCGGCGGCGGTGAGGCGCGGAGGGGGCCGCGGCGGCCATGGGGGCCCTGACTAGCCGGCAGCACGCGGGTGTGGAGGAGGTGGACATCCCGTCCAATTCCGTCTATCGCTACCCACCCAAGTCCGGTGAGGCCGGAGGAGGGGCACAGGGAGGTGGGGACTGTGCGTCGGGATGCGACACAGTGGCCGTGGCGGCTCCGGAACCGAACAGGCTTCCCGGGGAGGGGCAGGGTCGTCCAGAAGGCGGGGGTCTCCCGCACTGCTCCGACGAGCGGGATGCGGGAGGGGCCGGCGGGGTCACTGGGGTCACCCTCCGCAGGGGACGCGAGCGGCTCAGGGATAATCCGCCCTGCGGCAGAGATGCGCGCCGGCGGATGCGCGTCTTGGGGCGGTCCCAGAGGAGACGGCCTCGGCCTGGATGACGCGCACCTGGGCCAGGTGCTGTCCCCGGCTCGTCGCATCCGGGACCCTGGAAGGTTAGCGCGAGGATTCCCTTGGGAAAGGTCCCATGGCCTGTTGCAGGAGGAGGGCCCAACTTGCGTCTGCAAGGCTGGTCTTTTTCTAGGGACCGTCAGAAGAAAAATCAAAAGTATTTCTACAGAAACGTTTGGGAATCTGAGAGTAAGAGTCCCTCGGATCGTCCCTTTGCCAGAAGAGCTGCAAGCGTGCTCGGTGGCCTAGGCGTAGGGATGAGGTGTGTACAGTGCCCAGGTGCACCGTGTTTGTTTTCAGACGCGCACCTTCAGTTAAAAAAGGTGACTACCTCTCGCTGCTGGCTGGTGGCATCAGCACTGGAAGTGCAGGACAGCAGCCGAGAATCCCATCTGAACTGCTGGCACAGGATCAGTATCTGCTCTATGGGGGTCCCTTGGACACCGCCTCCTCTCTGGCTTGGGAACTCATGGGGATTTGGGTGAAAGCGGAGTGAGTGAGGTGTCAGAATTGGAACGCAGCCATTGGCCTTTCGGTAAAATAAAGACATGCTAATGAGCAGAGCTGGTTTCTCAGCAGTGCGTCCAGTTTCTGCCAGGTGAAAGCAGGGATCAGACAATGAACCTGCCTCCCTGCAGAGTGTCTGCCAGAGCTCTGTTTCGCACTTCTTTTGTGCCAAAGAATAAATCCTTCAGAGATGAGTATGAGCAAGAGCTGCTTTAGGAAGGCTTGCGATAGAGCTGCGGATCGTGAGTATTTTAAAACTGGCCAATCATGACTGCCCGAAACAGTGCTAAAGAAGACAGGCATCTCGTTTATTTATTTGTTGATTTTTTTTTTTGATACTGGAGATTGAACTCAGGGGCTTCATAACGAGCTACATCCCACCTAATTTTTTAAATTTTGAGACAGGGTCGTTTTAAATTGCACAAATTGGGCCTGAAATTGGGATCCTTCTGTCTCAGCCTCCCAGAGTGCTGGAATTACAGGCATTCTCACTCCCGGGTGAGTTAGTTTAAAAGGATGAAAAGCATATGGTAAAAATTTTGTCCTGACTGCTGTTGTCCATTCACCTAGTTGCCCTTCCTTTTGGTACACCTCCCAACCATAAGTAACTTTTGGTTTCCTTGGAATTCTTCCAGAATTTCCTTTCTGTTTTGTTTTTTTGATACGAGGTCTTGCTGTTTAGTTCAGAATGGCCTTGAACTCACTATGTTGAACTTGCTGTGATTTTCTGGCCTTAGCCTTCTGAGTGCTGGGATTATAGGTATATGCCACCACACATGGCTTCTTCTAGTGTTTCTTATACAAACACTGTACAAGCAAAGCATGCTATTGATACTCTTCTACACTTGTTCTTTCACTTTCAGAGATATGAAAGATCTTTTTATAGTCTTTATTTGAGAGTTTTGTTTCTTTTTAATGCATGTGTAATATTCCTTGAATATGTGTGTCATTGGTTTGTTTGTTTTTCAGTCTTCTATTGATGAACTTTCTGGGTTTTTCCAATATTTTGCAATTGAAAACATTCAGCAATGACTAATGTTACCCTTATGTTCTTAGGTGAATTTTAGCTTTGTTAATGAAAACATGAATATCAATCATTTAAGTAACAGAAAATGTGAGGGAGTTAGCTTCTATGTAGTATTTTTATTTTCAATTAGCATACAAACCAATTCTATGCTAACTACTTTTATTTCATTGTGACTTAAATTTTTGAGTTAGTGATCAGAGATGCTTTAATCATTTTCTATGATCTTTGCTTTTATTTTATTTATTTATTTATTTTTTTTTTGTCTTTTTGACAGGGTCTGACTATTCAGTTCAGGCTGGCCTTCAGCTTACTTTGTAGCCCAGGCTGGTCATGAATTTGCAATGATCCTCCTGCCTCAGCCTCCCAAGTGCTGGGATTTCAGGTGTGCGCCACCATGCCTGGCTAGATCTTTGCTTCTTTAAAAGCCCATGTTCACTTAGTTAGCAAAGGTGTGCTTTTGATGAGGTGGTTGTTTTTATGCATACATTCCCATTTTGTAACAAGAAAATCCACATTGATAAAAGCCATTAGGCCTGTATTTTCAATCCAGGAAGAAATAGACATACTATAAAGACAGTTGAATTCAGTTAAATCAGTACCTTGTAAATCTAGTTGCATTTCTCTAAACAGATTTGAGAAGATTGTACAATGTAATCATTTATTTCATGAAGTCTTGAGAGATAGAGCTTGTATAAGAATGCAGGATAATAATCAGAGTTCTGAGCAGTTAACCTAGTTAATCCTTAATTTTTGCTTTCAACTGATTAGATGAAGGGTCCTCATCCCCACTATTGAGGGTAATCTCCTTTGGTTAAAATCATCTGATCGTAGATGTTAATCACATGTATATCGTCATCCTCCAGATTTTTGTAATACTGAAGTATACATTTGCTTATTGAATGAGTTGTTCTATGGCAAGAGCAGTTTTTTAAAAATGTAGGGTAAGCTTTTACCTGTTCAAATACAGTAATTTTTATAAAAATTTCTTTAAGCTTATTCAGGTGGATCAATCTATTTATATAGGTGCTAGCTGGAGATATAGCTTAGTGACATAACACTTTAGACTCAACACCTTCCTGGCATGTGCAAGGGCCTGAGTTTGATTCCTGATCCCCCTGAAAAATAAAATAAAATAAAATAAAATAAAATAAAATAAAATAAAATAAATCATATATGTGCTAAGGGATGGAGCCCAGAGCCTTACACATGCTAAGCACCTGCTGTACCACTGAGCTACACCTCTGGCTCATTAGTGTCAGGTTTTTGTTTTGTTTTGTTGTAAGAGCAGAATATATTTATTGGGGAAAGCTTCTGTCTAAGAGAGGCAGAAGGGGTCCTGAGTTGGCTGCCCTTTTTGAGTTTTTTTGAGACAGGGTCTTACTGTGTAGCCCAGGCTGATTTTGAACTCACAGCAATCCTCCTGCCTCAACCTTCTGAGTGCTGAGATTACAGGTGTGTGCCACCATGCCTGCTGCTAGTATTAGTTTTTAGCATTTACAAGATAATAATTCTCCTACTTTAAAAAAAAAACAAACCAGTTTTTGGTTTTTTTGGTTTTTTTGGGTTTTTTTTGCTTTACTTGACTGAGACCAGACTGATAGTTTCAGTTCTTAATTTTGTTTTAAGATTTAGGACTTTGATGTCTTATGTGATGGTGTTTGTATTCTTTTGTTCTTTAGCATTTCTTTTCTCACTTATTACTGTTCATATGCACTATTGAGCACCTGCTATATACTGCATTATGCTTGCACCAATGTACAGGGTTTTTCTCCCCAACCCGTTCATTCAACAACTATTTATTGAGAACGTATTATGTCTTTAGACTCAAGATGAGGGTGTCAGCAAAATCAGCAGTCTCACCCTTCCATCCCAAATCCCTAGGAATGAGAGAGTATATGCTTTTAATACTAGCAACCAAAGGCTATTCACGATGCATCAAGACCAAGAAGAATCCCAACAGATGGAAAGTAGGCAGATCAGATAGATAAAGCAAGCACTGCACTGCATGCACCTGTGGAAGAATCACTGAAAAATGTTCTCTCAACCTGTACATGACAGAAGGGAGCCAGAGTACATGACCAGGCCAGTGGTTGGGGTCACCAGGAAGATCACACAGGTGGCAGGATTCCTGATTACTGCCTTTGACCCTCTTGGGCCAGGTAGCGGGGATAGGTAGAGATTTTAGGATCCTTGGGTCACAGGGGTAGAGCATTGCTCAGGCAGCAGAGGAGTTCCATTTCCCCAGCGCCTGCTGGTTTCCTCTGCCAACAGCAAGCACCTCTGTTTCTGTGCTGGGCAGGCTGAAGTAACCCCTAGAGCATATAACAGCGTATGAGTTCTTATCTGTAAGCACATGGTTTTCATGCCTGTGGCCTGTACAGGGTAGATGACCCCAAATCAAGTTTGTAATTTGTGACGTGGGCCGTGCTAACAATGCTAGGTGGTATTTGGCGGTTGTAGCAATCCGGGTTCCGCAGAGTAGAACTAACAGGAGAGATGTATGAGATTTATTTTGAGGAATTGGCACACATGAGTGTGGGGGCTGGCGAGTCTGAAATCTCTGTGGCAGACCAGCTGACTGGAAGGATTTCTGTGTTACACTCCTGAGGCAGAATTTCCTCCTCTTTGGGAAACCTCAGGGTTTACACTTAAGTCCTGTCATGGGTTCAGTGAAGTCCACTCACATTATCAAGGGCAATGTCCTTTCCTTAAAGCCTGCTGGTAGAAATGTTAATCGTCTTCTAAAATCCCTCCTGCCAGCATCTGGACTAGTATTTGGCATAGAAAACTGAACATTGCAGCCTGGCCAAGAGGACAACAATGTAACTGTCACAAGAGCTTCCTATTTGATTTATTCCTGCTAACTAGGTGATAAGCTTGAGTTTCTAGTTGCCAAAAGAGTGCTTGAGCACACAAAACAAACATTACACTGTTGTTAAAAATCATTTAAAGATTACTTCTTTCGAAGTGAAACCCAATTTCATTGGGTTTTTTTTTTTTCCCTCCTTGAAATAAAATAAAATGGATTTAGGAAAACAATAGAGATTACAGATCTGTTGGGCACACAGTAGTACATGTCTGTAATCTCAGCTGCCGGGGAGGCTGAGGCAGGAGGATTATAAATTTGAGCCCAGCATTGACAACTTCGTGAGATTTTATCTCAAAATAAAAATAAAAAGTTTGGAACAGGGGCATGATCATGTATGGTGAAGTAGGAAGATCATGAGTTCAAGACCATTCCAGACTACATAGCAAGACCCTGCTTTGAAAACCAAAACAAACAAACAAACATGGCAGCTGAGGATGTGGCTTAATGGTAGGGAGCTCCTAGGTTCAATCCCCAGTACCTCCCCCAACAAAGATTACATTTCCTCTAAAATTACATTACTTATTATGTAGTGGCAGAAGTAGGATGCATGCATCACTTATCTTTACAAAGATAAATGAGTATACAGAATATATTATAACTGTATGGGGATCTATCCTAGGCATGCAAGTTTGATTTGCTATCTGATGCCTAATCGGTGTTAATATTCTGTATTAATAGAACAAAACACTGCTGTGTGTGATGGCACATGCCTGTACCAGTGCTTGGAAAGCTGAGGCAGGAGAATCGTTGCAAGTTGGAGGCCAGCCTAGGCTACATACTGAGTTCAAGACTAGCCTGAACTACATAATGAGATCTTGTCTCATAAAAACAAAAGACAGCCGGGGATTTAGCTCAGTGGCTTAAGTGCCTGCCTGGCAAGTGCGAGGTCATGAGTTCAATTCCCGGAACCAAAAAAAAAAAAAGACAACAATATAGAACAACAACAAATAGAACAGAAAACAAAGATTACTTGGCTATTTCAATAGATGTAGACAAACGGACAGCATCCACTGCCCATCAGTGGTAAAACTCTTGCCAAACTAGGAATGGAAGGGAACTTTTTCAACCCTATAAAGGACATCTATGAAAAATCAGCATCATACTTAATGGTGAAATATGAATGCTTCCCTGCTAATATCAGCAACAGGAAAGGATATCAACTTCTGCTATTTGCTATTGTAATTGGCAAAAAAAAAAAAAAAAAGGCAAAAAAATTAAAAACATGTCCTCTAGCCTGTAAAGGAGGAAATAAAGCTGTTTTTATTAATAGATGACATGATGCTGTCAAGGATTAAACATATACACATGCACATGCACATACACACACACTAAAATAAAGTAGGAACGCTGCAGAAACAAGATCAATAGCAACATCAATTGTATTTTTAATTCTTTTCCTATGTTGGTTCACCCCAGTTCCTTGTACATGTCGGGTGAGCAGCCCACCACAGTTACATCCCTATATTCTTATACACAGACAATCTGAAAATGAAATGAAGAAAACATCCATTCCTAATCACATCAAAAAGAATAAATTTGTTAGGAATAAATTTAACAAAGGAACTGTGAGACTGATATTCTGAAAATTCCAAAATGTTGCTGAGAGTGATGCCTCATAGAAATTTAAAAAGATCTAAATCATTGCAGACACTTCATGTTCATGGATTAGAAGACTCAATATTGTTAAGATGCCATGTTCTCCAAATTGATCTATACATTGAATGCCTTTCCTTCAAAGTCCCAGCAGCCTTTTTAGTAGAAATTGACCATCCTGACATTTACATGGACATACAGAGGACATAGAATATCCAAAATGATTTTGAAAAAGAACAAAGTTGGACTCTCACTACTATATTTTAAAAATTATAGTAATCAAGACAGTATGGTATCAGCATAACAAAAGTCATCTTGATCAATGGACAGAATTTCAAGCCAGGGCTAAATGCTTACATTTATCAGTTGGCTTTGATAAAAGTACCAAAACAATTCAGTGAAGAAAACATGGACTTTTCAATAAGCAGTGTTGGGACAAGTTGATACTAACAAGCAAAAATAAACAAACTCCAACCCTTACCTCACATCACCAAGAAATTAACTTAAAAGGTTATAAAGTAAAAAAGACAACCCAGAGAGTAGTAGAAAATGTTTGCAAATCATATATACAATAAATGATTTGTTCCTGGAATTTATAAAGGACTTTATAAGTCGCCAGGCACAGTGACCCATGTCTGTAATCCCAGCACTCGGGAGGCTGAACGTAGGAGGACCGCTGTGAGTTTGAGGTCAGCTTGGGCTACATGGTGAGTTGAGATCAGCCTGAGCTACATATTGAGACCTCATCTCAAAAAATCACACACAGGCACACACACAAAAGAACTCACGGTGTTGTCCTGCACCATGCCTGGCTCAAATTTCTTTCTTTCTTTGTTTTGGAGGAGGGGTACTGGGGATCGAACTCATGATCTTGTGTTTGCTAGGCAGGCACTTTTGCCCCTGAGCTAAATCCCCAGCCCTTGGCACAAATTTCTTATACTAAAAAATGGGGTCTCATTAAGAGGTGTGAGTGGTGGAAAGAATAGGCTGGAAGCCTGGGGATTTAGTGAGCAGTGTTCCATGATAATCTACTGTCATGGAACTTGGGTGTGGCTTGTTGACTAGGCTGCTTGCCTAGTGGTTTCCATACCCACCCCTGGGTACTGGGGATTGAACACATGGACTTTTGAACTGGGCCACAGCCCTACTTCTTTTGTTCACTTGCTTGATTTGATTTGATTTGATTTGGAGACAGGATCTAAGTCGCAGAGTTGCCCAGGCTGAGCTCGAACTTGCAGTCCTGCTGCCTGAGCCTCCCAGTGATACATGCGGGTAGATCGCCCCAGCAACGTGCTGTGTTTTCTCTGGCTCTGGAAGCTAAGTGACCACAGAAGTGAAGCACCATTGACAGAACTTGAGAGTCTGCAGTGGAAATTGCTTTTGCCGTGTTATTTTTGTTTGTTGGTTGGTTGATTTTTGTGTTTAATACAGAGTCCTCTGGGTGCCTAGGACATCATACTTGAACTCCTCCTGCTCCAGCCTCCTGGGGAGGTGGGATTACAGGCTGGCAGTCGCCATGCTCTGTAGACATTGCATTTAGAATGAGTTTAAATGTTACCTGAGGATTTACTGCTTTTTAAGAATAGACAGAAACCCACCTACTCCCCAGAATCATAGAATGCAGCACTTCTCTACCCTCCTCATAGCCCTGAGAATCCTTGAGGGACTAACACTGGCCCTATTTGGGCTCCTGGGCTCCAGGACTCGTTTGCTGCTGCCCTGCAAAAGATGTGACAGCAGTCCATTCTTCATTTGCTTTAAAACATTCCATTCATGTAAGGTATTCAAAGTGTAGGTTTTACTAAAGATTTGTGAAGGATACTCCCGGGGCACACCTGAAATCCCAGCACTCAGGAGGCTGAGGCAGGAGGAGTGAGTTCAAAGCCAATCTGAATGAGGTGGATAGACCTTGTCTAAAAAAAAAAAGTCATGACCTTTGATTCTGTGAGGAAGAGAGAGGAAAGAGAATGAAAGGAGAGGAGGACTGAGCTTTGAGACAGACCCAAGGCTGTGGGCCAGCAGTAGAGCAAACAAGAACAGCCCTGGAACTGCTGGAGTTTTGGAGACCAGAGGATATGAGTGTTGAGCTTTAAGTTGGGAAGCCAGAGTGTGCTTGGAGAAGGAGGCAGGAAAGCCAGTGGAGGAGGAGAATCGTTAAGAAAGAAGGATGGAGGAGGGCAGCTGTTGTAGCATCCAGCTCATCTTGGGATTTTCAACAATTATTCATGCAATACGTGTTCTGATTTTTAAAAAATAAAAAGAGAGAAGGATGGTTACTGGGGAAGCCTCAGTCAAGGCTGACACCAGTGTGCCTGTCATCCTGGCTGCTCAAAAAATTAAATGGGATGATACACAATGGGAGGCTGAGGCAGGAAGGTCACAAGTTCAAGACCAGCCTAGGTAATTTAACAAGACCTGTCTCATAATAAAATTTAAAAGGACTGGGGATGTAGCTCAGTGCTTCAACCTTTTGGGGTTTTTTTTTTCAGTTTATTTCAAAGAGGAAGAAAAATCATACTTTAATCTCATTTTTAAAAATCAGAAGCATTTGGCAATGAGAATTTAGGTGAAGAAGTTGACCTCAGAAAGGGGAAAGAAGAGTTTCTCTGTAATTAGAAATACAGGGAAGCTGAAAGGTCTCCAAACCGTAGTGACAGAGAAGGGTGTGACAGCACCACCAAATAGGAAGAAGCTAGGCACAGTGCTTGGGGCCGGGACTTGGGAATGTGGGACGGTTTGGGGCCATGGATGTGCCCCTGGCTTTGCGCACTGTGACGCCAGTGGCGGCGATGCTTGTCCTGGCTCAGGACGGAACAGAGTCCTTACCTAGGTAACAGAGCATGATAAAAACACATTTCAGATTATGGGGTGAATGGAGCAGTCAAGAAATAGATTCAGTAACGTTTTCTATTTATGAAAAAAATTAGGGCCAGGGATTTAGCTAAGTGGCATAAGCACCTGCTTGGCAAGTGCGAGGTCGTGAGTTCAATCCCTGGTACCAAAAAAAAAAAAAAAAGAAA
>PVJX010012852.1:0-49107 GCA_004027295.1 Dolichotis patagonum | reverse complement strand
GAGGGAGGGAGAGGGAGAGGGAGAGGGAGAGGGAGAGGGAGGGGCTGGCTGGGATTTAGCTCAGCGGCATAAGCGACTGCCTTTCACGCGAGCGGTCCTGAGTTCGATCCCTGGTACCGATTAAAAAAAAAAAGAATTAATGAACGTGCTGGGCGGCAAGATATTATAAGGACGGACTTTTCCACTCGAAATAGGATGTCCCCGAAAGGATGTCTGCTTATGCCTGAATAGCGAGCCCAAGAGAAGAAAAACAGCCAGGGAAGCAAAAACACGAGTTCAGATCCCGGCTGCAGGTCACTTTCGAAATGCATCGGCCGTACCTGGTACTGGGAGAGAGAGGGCTCCTCGCTGCCACTGCTGAGGCCCCGAAGGCGAACCACCAAAAAGCAGCTGCCTTCTCCATCCCACAGGAAGAGCTCTCCACCGAGGCCGAAGACTATGTTTCTCGTCAGCAACTGCGACGGCACAGGAGGCGACGAGGACAAAGACGAAGAAGCTGGCTTCTCAGTTTCTGGAGAGCGCTGGTGTTTCAGTCCCTCCCGTAGCCGCGAGAACACTACGTGGTTAGGAAGCCAGGTCTGCCACAGGTCACCGTCGCTGATAGCTCCTTCGGCAGCCGCCATCTTGGTCCATCTACAGTCTTCCTTCCAGTTGCTCAGCCCGCCGCTGAATGCAGCCAATCTGCGGCCAACCGTCTATTGCTTCGACCAATCATCGAACAGGCAGCCCGGAAGCGGTAAAGGAGCGAAAGGAAGTCAGCCCATCGAGTAAGGGTACTGCCACAGGATAAGCCAATCGGCAGCCCAGGATAGGCCAAAGGGGGCGGGACTAAAAGGTCAACAGACCTGAGAGCATTCACAGATCTCGTTGTTGCTGCGAGTTTAGTACTGCATGTGGTGGGGAGACAGACCTGAGTATCTAATAGCCTATTAGATACGTCTCACTGGATAAAAGCAGCCATCCAGGACATTCCCTCAAGACTTACCTCCCTCTTCCCAGGTTCATTAATTTCACAAATGCCACTACTTCAGCCACCCATCCTGGATTTCCCCAAATCTGCCTCTGGGTGGGGCTGGACAGGAAAACAAAACTTTCCAGAATTTCCGGCAATGTAAGTGAGATCAGTGCCAAAAACTACAACTCCCAGGGTTCTGTGCTTGCTCCGGGAAGAGAAGAGATGGCTGAGCCCGCTGGGTCTCACCGCCGATCACTGTACAAACAGGTGGGCTCCCCACACTGGAAAGAGGCTTTCCGGCAGGTGAGTGTTCGGTTTGGAAAATTGATCACTCCCTTAATTTATCCCAGGACTGTTGTCCTCCAAGCCTTCGCCTCAGCCTAGTGCTGTAAACAGGTGCCTGAAGCGCTTGGCCACTGGAGGGACACCTGACTTTCTTGGCCGCTGGGTGTGGGGCTGTCCCAAGTGGCCGGCTTTTTGGAATCGGGTTTGCTTCAAATTTGAAGTGACCGTAATCATACCATCTGCATCTCTACAAAACCACCACCAACAACTGTTGTTGGGCACGGAGACATTTTTTATAGGTATGACTTGTGAGATAAAAATTATTCGTATATCTAGAGAGGAATCAGGATGATTCTGCCACTGTTAGAAGAGTTGTACCTCGCCTCAGTTCTGGTTTCTCTTGAACTCAGCATAGTTTCTAATAATACTTCCTACCCGGAAATCGCCAAAGTGGTGGATACATTCCAGAAAAATAACCTGCTGCTATATTGTGCATAGTAACGTTGTTGGAACCGTGTATATTGACATATATACATACTTTTTTTTTTTTGAGACAAGGTTTTAGGATGCAGTTCAGGCAGGTCTTGAACTTACCATGTAACAGGCTGGCCTCAAACTCATGGCAATCATCCTGCCTCAACTTCCTGATACTGGTATTACAGGAATGTGCCATCACTCCTGGTGTGGTCTTGATATTTAGAGAGTGAGGATTCTTTGTTGTGGAAGGTTGTTCTGTACACTGTTAGTATATTTAGATGCAGAATTACTGGCCTTTACCTGCTAGATGTTGTACTACTACAACTCTATTTGTGACAACAAAAAATAGTTCCAAACATTGCTGGATACTCACTGGGGGACAAATCATCCTGAGGTGAGGAGCAGTGTTGTACAAAAGGACCATTACCACAGCCATCGGTAGAATAGCAAGAAGTTTGAAACAATATAAATGTCTTCTAATAGCAAGTGGATACTGAGATAGATATACCTAACTATTGAGGAAGCTGGCATAGAAAATAGAATATGAAATGTAGTGATTTGGAAACGAACAAAGCATTGTAATTTTACCTATCTACCGTATGTGTGGATAAGCATTTGAGAGAAATATGCAAAAATAACAGTAGTTAAGATTGTAGTTGAAATTTTGTGTCTAAGTTGCCTTTAATATTTACCAGAATCTTTTTTTTTTTTTTTTAATGGACCCCTCCTCGCCGCTTTTTCCCCAAGGGATGTCTGGCAAGAATGAGAAACAGCCGGGACAGGCTCCTGAACAAGTACCGCCAGGCTGGAGGCAATATGCCAAGGAGAGCCCTGAACACACTTCTAGTGCGAGAGGTCATGGAGGAAGAGTGGAATTCTTTCCAGTCAATGCAGAACCATCCAGAGGACTTGGCTCAGGTCAGGCTAAGTGTTCTCAGAGGAGAGGGTACCCCACAATAAACATCTAGAGTTCTCTTTATACCTGTCTGCCCATGTCTCTAAACTCACCTACCTCCCAGCCTCCAGGCACAATTCTAACAGCCTTTGACCGAGGCTCTTCTGCCATTAACGTTACACTTTATAATGATAGTTCCTCAGTATTAGACCATAGACCTATTGCATCCTTGCAGCATAATCAGTTATGACATTTTTAAAAAATTCTTTTCTTTCCTTCACTCTTAAGAAGTTTTGACTCAATAAGCGTGGGCTAGTAATTTTGCTTTTAAAAGAAGTCTCCTGGGGCCTGGGGGTTTAGTTCAGTGGTGTAAGTGCCTGCTTGGCAAATGCGAGGTCATGAGTTTGATGGGGGGGGGCAAAGTCTCCTGGAGCATTTTGATTCCAGTTTCAACTAGATTTGTGGGCTGGGTATGGATAAGAAACCACTTATGGCATGTCTGAAAGAACACTGGATTGGAAGTCAGGAGTTCTAGGATTCTAATTCTAGTTTTTCTACCAATTGCACCGCTTCTGAACTTCAGCTTTCACATTTATAACATGGAAAAGATAATGTCAGCATTTTGAGGACTATGTAACAATACATGGATCTGTGTTTTGAAATCAAGGCACTTTGTAAGGAAGATGCATTATTCAGTGGCATCTGTTGTCCTACAGTATACTAAATGTTCTCCTTCTTCCACAATTATTACTCACAGTATCCTTTTCAGGTAGATTTTATTCCCACTGTACAAAGGCCAAAACAGGTTTGCAAAGACTAGGAACTTTCCTGTGGTCACAGCCTTGGAAGAGTGTATACCTAACTGCTGTCTTCTACTAGTCTCTCCAAATTTGGTCCTGTTATTTTGTCACTGGGTGGTTTGATCATTTGTTGATGACTTCTCAGCATAACCACATTACCTCATTGTCAGCATATTGTGCAAGATTGGAACAATTTTATCAGGTGGTGTGGATTCTTCATACCTCCCTCAAGTATGAGTCATGGGGCTTGGTGGCAGATTAATACCTCAAACTGCAGATAACTCTCTCTTGCAGTTGGGGTTGTCGATTGACTCGGCTGTGCTGGAGGAAATCCAACAGGAGCTGATTGATGAAGGTAATCCTGGGGAGTAGTTCTTTCTACCTATATTTAGCTACTTTAATGCCAGCTTTTCCTTGAATCAGGGTTAGTTCTTAATTCTCATTCTTCTACTTCCACTTTCAAGCATATATTCAGAAGTCTCATTTTTTACTTTGAGTTTCTGGCTGTCTGACCAAAGATAAGAGTCTCTAAGGTGCTAGACTTTGTGCTAAAAACTTATTCCATAATTCTGTTTTCTGTTTGTGACCACCCTACAAGGTAGTATTAGAGAACAGAAACTGGTGTTCTCACACAAATCACACAGCTAGAAAGTGGTGGGTCTGGGGAGCAAAACTGATGTTGTGAACCCAGTTTCCATGTTTATTCTACCTTACATTTATATTAATAGGTGGAGCTGCTCACAATGGTTTGTGCCTATAGTCCCAGCTAGTCAAGAGGCAAAGGTGGGAGGATTGCATGACCCAGGAGTTTGAGGTCAACATGGGGAACCTAACAAGACCTGTATATTAAAAAGTAGTAGTGGTAATAGTAGTAGAAGTAAATGCTGTATTGTGTGTCAATGTTCTCTAGTGCCTCTGAACTTTGACATTTCTACATTTCTGTTGCTGTGGCCCCCAAGATGTATAAAAGTTATTTCCGACAGGGATTTAGCTCAGTGGCGTAAGTGCCTGCCTTGCAAGCACGTGGTTGAGTTCAGTCCGGTACCACCCCCCCCAAAAGTTATTTCCTTGTTCCTTAACCTACTTCACCTCTTTTGCTTATAACGGAGCAACAGATATGAAAGGGAGGGATGCAATAAGATGAAGCCAGCCTGAGAAAGCAGTAAATACCAGTGACTGCCAGTGTGGTTTTGCCCAACTCTTCCCCTTGTGCCTCTGGATGGGAGGTATGGCATTAGGTACAGGGCAACTCTGGAGAAGCTGGTAAGGCACTGTCACAGCCCTTTTCCTTGCAGAACAGTCCATTATCAGCGAGTATGAGAAGAGCTTGCAGTTTGATGAAAAGTGTCTCAGCATCATGCTGGCGGAGTGGGAAGCAAATTCCCTCATCTGTCCTGTGTGTACAAAGTAAGAGTTTACAAAACTTTTCCAGCATAATTGGTTCCCATTCCCCATTCCAACGTGAGTGGGAACCCCCCCCCCATTTTTTTTTACCTGAAAAGGTTTGGGGAGCCAGGTCTGAGGAGCCATGATGATCTAGGATCCTAATTCTGCTTGTAGGTACAACTTGAGAATAATAGGAGGTGTGGTGGTATGTCAGTGTGGCCTGTACATCCCATCTCATGTAAGTGTTCACACAGACTCTGTTATGTCTTCCCACCTATGTGCTTATCTGAAGAACTCCCAGTGGTGGGCTGGAGCGAGTTGTGCACATCTCTTTCCCAATTTTCAGTTCACTGACGTTACATTGATAGTGTCCCATCAGCTATAGTGAGAATAATATTCAGCATCGAAATTGGCAAACACAAATCAGATCTTTACTCCTCTTGAGAGCCACTACTGCTTCAGCTCTTTAGAGCCCGTTTAGGGTATCAGAAATTGTATACAATCTCCCATAAAAAAATTTGTTTATAAAGACACACCAATATTCAGAAGGTAGGCATCAATGACCTTAAAATGTAGAAGTCTTTTCCAACATGAAGGGAACTGCAAGTTTGCCAGTTCATTGAGCAGTTGGTCCACGTGGCAAATTAACAGTCTTAGTCCAGAGTTACGTGTACACGAACCATGTGATTTAGTATTTGTTGGTCAAGAAGCTGTACAACTTTAATAAGTTTTTCTTCCCATCTTTTATCCAATTCTATGGCTTTTTAAAAAGTTAATCTTTTTGAATGTTTCCTAAATTTTCCACTTTACAAATGAAACTTCAGTTCCCCTATTTAATTCCCCCTATAGTTTATATAAGAAGTAATTAAATCATAGCATTACAGCCATAAGTTCAGTTAGTACAGAGATCTGCCAGCAGACACTGCAGTTCTGGATTAGGATGACTGGGCTGGTAGGGGTGGAGTTGAGGGAGATTAGAAGGAAGCCTGCTGCCTCTGAATGGTCCTCCTGCCCTGCGCAGCTGCAGTGTGTTCAGCAGCAGAAACTGAAAACAGTGATTAATCTACAGGTGTGGTTAAATGGAGACTGGTTATGTGGTCTTGGCAGCTGCAGGCCCAAGAGTGTTTTTAAAGCTCTACAAATCAAGCCATCACAGTGAGCCAGTCTTACTGGGTAGCCATGAGGAATGAAGATTTTCAGCCTGTTGACTATCAAGTAATTAAGATTAGTTTGCTGTTGAATTTTTTTTTCAGTCTCCACAGCTGACAGAACAGAAGCTTCGTGTCTGTTTAGAGGCTAGTTTAAATGATCATAGCACACACTGTCCTCATACTCCTGAGTTTTCAGTCATGGATGGAACAGAACACCCCAGTCTTCTCATGACCTGTCTGGTAAGCTTCCTTGTCAGGTGTAGCAATAAGTTGAGTGGTTGGTTTTATTCCCACCCTGGTGGAAATGATGGCTTAGAAACAGATGTTTAATGTAGTGTAAATTTTGAGGAACTTATAGAAAAGTAAAGGTCCTAAGTCACTTCAACTATAAAGATAGTCATTCCTGGAAAGAGAGGTGGATGAGGCAGCGTAGGGTCAGGAGCACTGGTCTGGGGATTAGAGTCTGGCTGCATTGCTTGATCTTAGTGGTCTTCAGCTCCACAGGTCAGGTCATGGCCCAAATGGCCATCCTGCATCACTTCTATAGATGGATACAGGACAGAAAGCACAGCTTTGTCTCTCAGCAAGTCTTCAGTAAGGCCCAGGGTTATTCTGAGTGACAACTCAGGTGTGACAGTACTGCACAAGTATGTATGGGAGCCACCTGTCTTAGGAGCCTTAAGCTTGCTATAGGAACCACCGTCTTATACTAACCAGTATATTATAATCAGTATGACATTTATAGTTCCAGATCTTGGGTAAGGGGAACTTTGGTATTATTGAACACTACAGCATGCCAGATATCAGTAAAATTTGACCTCACGTAGGATTGGCCAGTCTTTCATGGATAATGGTGTCACAGAAAATGTTAGAAGCTGAGAAAAAAGACAAAATTATTCAATAGTGTGTGAGTTCAACATTTTTGAGTAGACATTTGGAATGCTCCAGAATCCCAGAGTACCATTAGGCCTTTTTCACTTGAGGAAGTCAAGAACCACTGGGTTAAGATTCAGCGAAGTCAGGCCATAGAACAGTTCATCACAAATACGGAGAATGAGATGAAAACAGGTGTGGTTATAGAATATGGTAGTATGTAACAGGGTCTAGGAATCCTTCAGACGTGACAGTGGTCTGAAGCTGTTCACCAGAGTGGAATGTGCTGTGTATAGGTTCCTAGTGTCTTACAAAAAAAGCCAAATATAGTATACCTATGGGAACTGAGTCAGAGAAGATTCCTAAGCACAGTGGTAGCTAAGCAGAGAAGCAGGTGCCAGTTTTATGCTCAGATGCTATTAATCATACTGTACATCAACGAAGGTCTTGTGGGATTAATGAGCCTCCGGATTTTACCTGTGGTGAACATCTTACCTCCCCATTGCATTTTAGTCTTATGTTACCTGTCCTGAGGCTGTAAAATCTCCATGCTATCAAGTTTTAATTTTTCTAGTCACTAGTTCCCAAGGCTGAGGATATTTGATAGTTCATCTCAGGACTTGATCTCAGTTTAACACTTACATTGCTACTGATGGCATCACCTCAAAGGCAGATGGTTTATGAGACACATATCCCCAGCCATTTTGAAACAGTCTCACTAGGTTGAACTTGCAGTTCTTTAACCTCAGCATTCCAGAGCACTAAGATTACAGGCGTGCACCATATACTTACCACTCAAAGGCAACTGTGTGCAGGTGAAGGACAAGACAGCAAGGTCAAGAGTGGTCTCTTTAACAACTGAGTCCCTAACTGTAACTGAACTTGGGTGGCATCATATGTGTAAAGATTCTAATTGTATAAATGTCATTATTCAGAACAACTTTTAAAAATGTTTCATGACTACAGTGTAATGTATGCTAACTTACTGTTTCAATATAGGCTTGTGACACTTGGGCTGTGATCCTGTAGCCTGAACTCATCACTCTGCTGGGCTGAAAATTACTCATTCCCTGAGAAGAGGCCTTGTACATACAGACCTTTTATTCATAACTTATTTTATATTAAAACTTTTCAAACACCTCTATGCTTGGTGCTGTTTTGATGCAAAAAGAAGAAGCAGAAAAGACAAACTACCATAGAGGAGATGAAACAATTGTAATGTCCATTATGTTATACAAAGAAACCTAGAAATAAAATCCTTGAGTGCAACAGCAATAATTTAAGTTTGCTATTTTTCCCCATGTTAGGATGATAACCACTGCAAAGTACATGTGTCTGGTATCAGGGTAGGTTTTATTCCCTGGCCGAAGTCTGCCATCAAAATAAGGTCTTCGGTGTCTCTGACTACTCTATTGGCTCTTGATAAAACTTTTGAGGTCTTCAAGAAAAGTAATGTACTCTTGATGTTCCAGGGCTGTGCTGAGCTCCACCAACTCATCTGCAAAGGTGTTGTCCACTCCTCGATCAGCGAGAAAATCCATCAGGTGGTCATACAAGGCCTACAAAGAACATTTAGTTACTACTTAAAAAAAAAAAAGACAATCTCTAACACTTATTAATAAAAATGTTTGTTCCTTTCCATAAACTAAAAGCCTCCCTTGCAAGGCCATCTTAGCCTTTACTCACCCAGTCCAAGGAATCAGTGTTAAGTGTGTAATTAGTATCCTTCCAATCAGACTCGCCTGTGGCCTGGAAGCTAACTTCTTTGATAGAGAAAATATCACTCTCAGCCTCTTCTTCTTCTCCAACCTGAGAAGAAACAGTATTTAGGGAAACTAAAAGGATTTCCAAGACAGGTCAGACTCCTGCAAAGAAAGGCTTCTGCAACTTGAAACTTACCCCGATGTAACCTTGTTCCTTCCATACCCTGCCTGTCTCCCCTGGTGTGCCAGGCTAGACAGTCTGTAAGTATTTGCTACAAGGGACCAGGAAGGTCCTAAGAAACACTTTTTGTCCTAGGGGTGCCAAGGGGCTGGCACTCTCCTACATACCTCATCCTCTGAATAGTGACAGTCCAGTACAAGGGCCTTCTTGCCATCACTCTTGGTAACTTCTACCACAAAGTTGGGAGTTGATGTCAGTTCAGGCTGGGGAAATAAGAAGTCATTATATGCCACTGTTGGAAGGTGTCCACGTCTGGACTAAAGGCAACTCTCAGGTCAGAGTGTGTCACAGCCACTATCTGGATGTTACAGTATTCAGCCATTTTATGGTCTTACACTAGTGTTCACAAACAAGAATCTTTTAACTGTGTTCAACAATGTCTCATTTTGGTCTGGATCCTTTTTTTTTTTTTTTTTTAAGAATATACTAAGTTTGCTGGGGATATAGCTCAGTGGTGCAAATGCCTGCCTGACAAGTGTGAGGTTGAGTTCCATCCCTGGTTTTAAAAAAAAAGAATTTATAGAGTTTAGAATTAAGTCTGAATTCTAAACCCAACTTTACCAGTTAGCTGAGCTCTAGATCAGTCCTTTTTTTTTCTGGGCCTACTTTTCCACCTGTACAATGCAGAGGTGGCCTACATTTCTAAGACCTCTTTCCAGCTTGGCAGTTTTGAGACTTGTCCTTTATCACAAACTAGAGTTAAAGCTTGGAGTACCTGGCCCAGACTAAGTGGCCATCCTAATAGTAGAAGCTCTCCCTCTGATGGGGACCTAGGGAGCAGACTGAGTTCAAAGTCAGGAAATGCCCACAGAGGTGGCCAAGACAAGCAAACTAAAAAAGCTCTGTTCTTCATGTTAGTTAATGAGAAAATAGGACTGCTCAGATGGTCCAAGAACCCTGTGGCCCTCATATTGATTCCTTTGCAGACCAGGCACACAACTTCCAAAAATGTTTGAAGACTGGACACCATAAAAATACCAGCAAACCAAAGAGTAACCAACCTCAGGAAAGATCTCATCTGGCCAAGCATTAAAGTCTCTGAAGCCCAGGATGATAATCTTAGTTAAATGGCTAGTATTTATTGTGAGCTTCTGACATGGTAAGAACATTTTTACCCTGAAAACACTCAAATGACAATGCTCTGTATCAAACATCTCCCCGTCACAGAATGGATGATTTTAGTTCTTTTCTAGTAAGAGAACACAGGTCCAAATATAAAGCTGGAGCCTGCTGGTGGCAAGGTATTCCGCTCCCAGGGCAGAGGGGGCCATAAACCACCAGAAACCATAGATTCTACTGCTCTAAATGTAAGTACCAAGGAACAGTATCCTCTGCTTTCTCTCTTCCACTGTACTAGCATTGGAGGAAGTAAAAAAGAAGTGGTCTTCTGTGCCCGCTGGAATGGATAGAAAGGAGGGTAGGCACTTACCTCTTGTTCTTCACCCTTCTGACCCTCTGAGGGCTGCTCCTCAATATCTAACGTTGGTGGGATGCTATTGTTAATGTTGAAAGTGACGGTGATCCTAGGAAGAGAAAATAGGCAAGGCATAGCTTTAACTAACAGAACACATTAGTATAGAGGCTTGTTGAAACAATGTCTCGGTCCTAGCTGGTTATGCATCTGAATTATCTGTACAACTTCAAAACAGGCTGAGTATGGTGGCTTACATCTGTAATACCCAGCACTTGGGAGGCTGAGGCACGAGGATCACTATAAATTCAAGGCCAGCCTAAATTACAGTGAGACCCTGTCTCAACAAAACCAAACCAAACAGGCTGAGTACTGTGGACTCAGTAGTAGGTTGCAATGAGCCTACTGTGTGTCAGCTAATAGAAGTTAACAGGCCCTTCCTGCAGGTACAGACCAGTGGTAAAGCACTTTTCCTAGCATATACAAGATCTTGGGTTCCATCTCTAGCACCAGAAAATAAATAAAATTATAGGCCCTTTATTATATAGGGTCAGAATTACAGGCCGCACACAGTCACGCCTGGGGTACTTCCACCAGTTTAATTCCACTCCATGTTATATTCGCTGCTTTTTTTCAGGCCACAGCCAGCTGACACTGCCACCTCTGGTCTTCTCAGGGAACCCTCCATAGGTGGAGAGAAGTAACTGAGAGGCTGGAGGGATGAACATGAGCCCCTGTAAGAATTTTTCTCCAGCTAGGTGTGGTGGTACATGCCTGTAGTCCCAGCACTCAGGAGGCTGAGGCAGGACTGTCATGAGTTCAGGGCCAGCCAGCACTACAGAGTGAGTTCAAAGCCAGCCTAAACTATATAGTAAGATACTGACGGCGGCCAACTTTATGAACACCTAGAGCTGCCAAACTGTACGTTTAATAAAAAGGTGAATTTTAAGCACATAAATTAGATCTCAGTGAAGCTATTATTAAAAAATAAATGTATAATAAATATTGGGCATGGTGGCGCACACCAGTAACCCTAGCACTCAGGAGGCTGAGGCAGGAGGATCATTGTGAGTTCAAGGCCAGCCTGGGCTACACATTAAGCTGAAGGCCAGCTTCAATTACATAGTGAGACCCTATCTCAAAAAAACAAAAACTAGAAGATACTAAATGTTTACCTGAAATGTGATTAGGGGTGACTGCACAACACAGAACAGTATAAACAGTCCAGCAGTTTAGGGGAAAGAGAAGCAGACACAGTTCATGAACTATCTGCCTCTTTCTGATAGCCTTACTACACTGTAACCTCACTGTTACTACTGAGCTTCAAATCTTTCATCCATTATAAACATTCGCACTCCATAATTGTTTTATCAGAATTGTAAGTCAGAGGTAAAACTGTCAGTACCTCAAAAATTCCTGAATAAGCTGGGCATAGCAGTGCACACCTGTACTCATAGCACTTGAGAGGCTGAGGCAGGAGGATCACAAGTTCGAGGCCAGCCTGGGCACAGTAATTTCAAGACTGGCCAGGAACTACACAGCAAGATCCTGTCTACAAAAACAAAACAAAACAAAACAACCCCCAAATTCCTGAACAGCATCCTTAAATTTAAGCAGGGTTGGGCTTTCCTCACCAATAAATGAGTAACTACAATCCCAATAGGCTTCCATCTGCCTGCTTTTTTGCTACTTTGTGCTACTTGTTGCCTCCTGAGTAACCAGCCTACAGCAAATGTATTCCGTGTAGTCCTTATAAAGCTGTCTGAACTAATTTTTCAGTCACTCTAAAACCACATATCCAAGTCTGGACTAACCAGAGGCTGTTCTGAATATAGGTTGGGCCAGGTCCTGCAGGGTCATGGATTTGGTCTCCTGAAGACCCAGTTTCCAGACTAGTACTTACTTTTCCCCAGCAACTTTCCGCACTAATTTAGCTTCTGTCCCATCCACTTCCAGCTCCCAGCCTCCAGACATCTTGGGAAGGGACTTATGCTTCTGGATTTTTTTTTCTTCTTTTATTTCATCAGTAAGAAATTCAACAAAAGCTTTGTCTCCTAGAAAGCCCACATGATTTAGAAAGAAAAGTCAACCAGTCTAAAATATAAAGCGATTACCCAGGTTAACTGCAATTAAAAATCTGGACTTGAATACTTTTCTAATCTCTTGATGTATGGCAGCTCTGGAGCTTTTGATCCAGTCCACATGATAAGGTCTCAGTTTCTTTCTTTGTGAAAATATATTAGTAGAAATCTAAACTCGATTCTGGAGAAGTCATTTCAAATAATGAACTCACTTTTCTCTACAAGACAAGAAAATTCACTATTACCTTCTCCTATTTGCCAGACATCATGCTTTCAACTGCGTACTTTAAGCCTTCTTAAAGATCCATTTTCAAGAGATCAGGAATAAAGGTGCCCCCTAGCCCTTAATATTTTCTCTCCCTACCTCCAAATCGAAACCTCTGGTGGATGGGAGAGAAGCAGGAATGCGATCAAGGGTTCACTCTGCCCGTTACCAAATGTTTCGGACACTGGGACCTGTTCTAGGGAGTTCTCTCCTGGCCCACGCCTTCCCGCAACCCCGCCGCGCCAGGCCCCGGCCTCAGCCCCAGCCCTAACCCGCGTGCGTGAACCTCACCTTCGGTGTGCAGAGCTCCGAGGCCGCAGCCGCAGGCGCACGGCCCGGTAGGCTGCAGGAGGCCAGGCCGCCGCGGCGACCCCGCGCTCACCGACAGCAGCCCAAAGGGCCGGAGGCTCGACCGGGGCGCCGGCTGCAGCAACTGCCGGAGCGGCAGGGCCGGCGCGGAGACGCGGAGACCTGCGACCGCGATGCCCAGGGCGTGGGGCAAGCCGCGGAACAAGGAAAACATCGTGAAGGCGGCCGCAGCACAGGCGCACACGTGCGAGTGCAAAGAACAAACTGGGCCCAGGCGACCAGCGACCTGGAGACGCCGGAAGCCCCGCCCTCGCCCAGGAAGCGCTTGGGCTGCGGCGCGCGGAAGATTGAAGGCACGGCGGCGACAGCCGCGCCCTCTGCTGGAGACCTCCGGTGCAGCCCTCAGAAAGTCTCCAATCTGACTACCGAGGTTGAGTTCGGTGTAGGATGTGGTCTGTTAATTCCCTCCGCTGACGATTTGCGATTTCCGTTTTCCACATACGGTAATTAAACTACTCCAGGCTTTCTGACTACGTGGAATGTGCTGTTGCCGCCTCCAACTCCTCCCAGACCAGACTTCACGGTCACTTCCCGTAGAAGGCCTTGCAAACTCGCTTTAATCAGGAAGGAGCTCATGCTAGAATGCATGCACACGCTGCATTTCATTTTCCTTTTAGCACAAGCCCCCTTGGAATAGCAGGTTTACCTGGCAGCCTCCCTGAACCAGTGCCAAACTGTGACATTCAGTGCACGATCTGTGGCTAATTTCGGTGATTTCTTTTTTCGCACCCTCCAACTTTACATACAAATTCTGATGAATATCATTTTCCCTGGGGGCAAGAGGCTATGATTTACATCAGATTTGGGTTACGAATAAACAATACTGTCTTCCCAGTATACACAGGATCTATAAGCTACCAAGAAAGTATGGTTTACCAAATTAGCGGCAATGGTAAGACCAATACTTAACAGTTCCTAAACAGCTTTCTGTAAATAAAGGAAAAGAGACGCAATAAAGAAATCGCATACTATCATGTACAAAATTCATATTTACAGACTTGATATCAAGTGCAAATTTCAGCATGATATACAAGAGCTGGTGATGTTTACAGAGTTGTCTGAATTAAGACCAGACTCAAAACAAACCTAAATCAACTTTTTTCTCCATTTCTTCTGCAAATTAAGTCTTGTCAATACAGTACAATAAAATTTTTTGCTTTCTCATAAGTGCAGTGTTTACATAAAAAGATATTCAAGCAACGACCCCTTAGATGCATGACCACAGTTCTAGGTGGCTGGACTGGTTGGAATTTTATCACAGTAAATAAGCAGTTTTACACACAGGGCAAGACTTGTTCCCATTCTGGCATCTTTTCAACTAGCAAAGCTGCAATAAGGGTTTTCACCAAAGCTCTGGTGTTTACAGCCTTACCCTCTGTAATGAAATGAGTGTAACACCAGGTATCTCACATTCCATAATTACTGGCACTGAAGACAAACACCCAGGGGAGGCATGCAGAGTAGATTGGGGTGCATCTATTCACTTGAAGCTGCTCATGGAAGCTAGTGATTCATGCAGATATAGATTTTACAGGTGGGAAAAGAGGTATCATCACAACATCAGAGATTTTATTAATTGAAAAATAGTTCAACATTGTATTGCAATCATTGTGAAACATTTAACCCTCTTTAAGAAAGTTCAACTTTAAAGCATACTAACCTGTGAGGCTCAATAAAATAACCACTTATTTCATTGTAGTAATATGTGGGTCAGAATGGATTTTCCATCTGATTTAATCCCTGAGCAGCTAGTTAAAAATCAACTTTTCAAAAAGCCCAATAGAAAACTAAATACTATTATTAAAATTCTACAGTGTTATAGTATAAACATTTCTACACAGAAATATTAAAGCTACTTAGAAGTTTCTTACATTTGTTACTCTTCAGAGAAAAATACACATACATTTCCAAAAACTGTCCAGGTACTGAAACTGGACTTAAATTACCCAAGTTTTCCTTGACCTAGAGAATACCCTTAGCTAATTCATTGAGGAACACATGAGAAAAATTGCTAATTGCTGAGAACCTAATTGCCCAACTCCCCCTCATTCTTTTTTTAAAATTAGCATGATAAATATTCTACTAAAAATACAAGATTTTTTTAAACCAAGTCAGGCTATACATTCTTGCCTCCTATTGTGAATGAGAAAAGTATACTTAAGAGACAAATAAAAACTTGTTGGAGAACTTTTCAGAAGGTTAGTAATGATAAGAATAAACTGATCTGTGAAGACCCAGTTCAAAGTTCAAGGATTCCATGAGATAAAGTATACAGGATCTGTCAAATCCCATTCAGCATGTTAACCATTTCTAACAGAAATAAATTGTAAGTGCCCAGAAAACCCTAAACACTGGCTAAAAATGTGGCTGTCCAAGAATATGGCTAGTGCTTATGAAAACGGGCTCAGACTTGACCTAACACAACTGTGTATCAATGAGACCTACCATGGAAAGTTTCCCAGACAGGTTATGTACAAAGCCTTCCCAGACCTCGCTGTGGTCCAGGAAGTTTATATTTTTAATCTCATAGAAAAAGATACTGGAATTCTAGTGAGTTTATTCCAACCTATCATTTCCAGTGCAACCCATGCTGACAACAGACACTATACTTATACCTATACTATAGGCATATCTATAGTTGTGGGGAGCTGACGAGGTCCGAAGTTTAGCTAGGATGATGGTTAATGGGAACAAAGGCCTCAGCTCAGGGCCAAATCCAGGTTTTATTAATTCATGAAGAGTACAGACGCTTGGGGATGAGTGCCGATGAGAGTAACAGGAAGTACATAGAGTATTGTGAGCTGGACTAGATAGACGGCCTGAAATCACCTCTGCAATATGCAAAGAGAAGGATATGCAGCAAGACCAATCTGTACAACACAATTTGACGTAGTAGCTAGTGTTTGGGGATGGTGCCTCAGCTCTGATGTGTAATCTTTTATGCCCTGGGAAGTCACAGCCTCTTATTTCAAAGCTCCACTCCAGTCAACATCATGGAGCATGGCTCTTTTTAGCTCACACATGGTTTTTGGGAGCTATGGGGGCAGGATAATACTGATCTGTCACCTTGCTTCAAAGACTATACTGATTTGGCTACATTGATTTGCACTGCTTAAAATCAATTAAAGGGATAAGGAAAAGTCCTAGCCAGTTCTGTACATATTGATACATGGACATAGGGCCAGATTTAGCCAAAATGGAGATAATTACTCTTCTTTCAAGGAGAGTTATCCAAGTGGTCTTCCAGTTATGCTCTCCAAAAGAACTTCCTGGACCCTACATGGAGACCATCGAGGCCAACCATTGTCTTTTTTTGAGACAGTCTCACTATGTGGCTCAGGTAGGCCTTCAATTCACCATGTAGCCCAGGCGGTAATCTTCCTGTTTCACCCTCCACAGTGCCGGGTTTTGAGGTGTATTCCACTACTCCCAGCTTCCATTTTTTTTGGAATGATCTTTTTTGCTACCCCTCCCCCCTTTTAAACAGTGTTTCACTATGACGTTCAGGCTGGATATGAACTCTTAATTCTCCTGTCATAGCCTCAAGAGAGCTGGGATTATAGGTATGTGCCACTACCCCAGACTTTATTTATAATTGAACCAAATAAGCGTGATAATAAGGCTAAATATTTTTCCCTAGTTCCAAAGACTACGGGGAAAGACTATTTACTTTTGATAACTAACTAGCTGTCATGGTTTATGTCCGTGGCCCCCAGGTCTCATGTATTTGCACTGTGCATTTGTGATTGGTTCATTGTCTAGCGCTTGGATGGGTGGTGTCAGTGCTACACCCTCCTAGGGGGTGGAGTCAGAATGTGATGTAATGGCAGGAAGAAGGGGTGTCTCTCTCTTGCAGGTTCCCGCTTGCTCTTTGCAGCTGCCATGAATTGTGGCCCCGCCATGCCACCCTGCTTTGGAGCCAACTGAGTATGGACTGAAACCTCCAAAAACTGTAAGAAATAAACCTTTCCTTTCCCAACTTTGGGCATCAGGTATTTTGTCTCAGTGACGAATAAAAAGTAAGGCAGAATTTGGTACTGAGGAGTGGGGTCACTGCTGTGACTATATCTGACCATGTTTTTTGAGAGGCTTTGGAAATGGCTTGTGGGCAGAGTTTGGAAAGGTTCGGACATGTTGCCTGGATGCACAGAGTTGGAGCAACTTAGGTTGTTCTGTAAAGGAGATTCTGATCAGAGCTCAGGAGACCAGAAGGCTGATAGAAAGCCTGATAGTAAAGACCAGGCTTGCGAGGTTTCTGCTGGGAAGGAGGACTGTATTGGTTGTTGGTCTCCCTATGATGGGTGTTATGGCTTGGCAGAAAGTTTGTCTGCATTTTGCTCATGCCCAGAGACTTTGCCTGAGACTGAGATTAAGAGTAATGGACTGATTAATCTGGCAAAGGAAATTTCAAGGCAGTCAAATGTTGAGGCTGTGGCATGGCTATTGTTGGGGGCTAAGAGCCCAGCAGGATAATTTAAAACACTGTGAGTTTAGCCAGAAGGAAAACTCCAGTAAAGCTGTGGATTGTAAAGATAGCCTGAGACTTTGATTGCTGAGAAGAAACAGAGAGCTAAAAAAGATGGCCACCGGGCATCCCAGGAAGCAGCAGGTCTCCACCTTTTGCAGCCCCAAAACTGCAAAAGTGAAAGAATTTTCTCAGACGAGAAAGCTTCAGAGCACCATGCTCCAGAATGGCGGCAGCCACATGAGGTTCCAGAATGGCGGCAACATAGAAAAGCTTTTCTTCACAATTGGGTTCACAGAGCCCAGCGATCTAGGCAATTGACCCCTACAGCCAAGAGAGAGAAAAGCCCGGCTACTGCTCCAGCTGGCAGCAAGCCTTGGCGGCATCCACATGGTGCTGATTTTAGGTGCAAGGAAAAATGCACAAATTCTGAGGGTAAGAAGGCTTCCACCTCGATTGCAAAGGGCCTGGGAGGCCAAGCAGTGTGCCCTGAGAGGGCAGTATGTAAAGATGTAAGTGTGAAGCCAAAGGTGCAGTGGAGACCCCAGAAATTTGGAAAAGCCAAGAACATGGATCATCCAAGGAAAGCTGCAAAAACTGAGCAGAGAAGGTTTAAGAGAAGTTGTGGGAGCTGAAATCCCTGGAAGTGCCCTGGGGGTGGAATCACCCAAGCCTTTTGGAGCCTGCAACCAGACTGCTTCAAATGCTGAGCATGGAACTCTAGGACTTAATGTTTGCCCTGCTGGATGTTGGACTTGCTTTGTTCCCAATGCCTTATATTCCCCGGTTTGTAACTTTTAGAATGGTAATGTTTATTTTGTGCCTTTGCCTTTCAGAAATGTTTAACCTTGTTTCACTTGTACAGGGGGTTACAGTTAAGAGTTTGCCATAGATATTGGAGGAGACTTGGGACTAGTACTTCTCAGCAAAGCTGAAAATGTTAGGACTTTGGCAACTTTTGGAGATGGACTAAATGTCTTTTGTATAAAGGTTGTACATGAGTCTTTGGGGGCCAGGGGTGGAATGTCATGGTTTATGTTGGTGGCCCCCAGGCCCCATGTATTTGCATTGTGCATTTGTGATTGGGTCATTGTCTAGTGCTTGGATTGGTGGTGTCAGTGCTACACCCTCCTAGGGGGTGGAGTCAGGATGTGATGTAATGGCAGGAAGAAGGGGTGTCTCTCTCTTGACATTCCTGCTTGCTGTTTGCAGCTGCCATGAACTGCGGCCCCACCATGCCACCCTGCTTTGCAGCCAACTGAGTATGGACTGAAACCTCCAAAAAATGTAAGAAATAAACCTTTCCTTTCCCAACTTTGGGCATCAGGTATTTTGTCTCAGCGACGAATAAAAAGTAACTAAGACACTAGCTAAGAAGAACCTTTGCTGTATTTCCCCAAAAGGAAGTAACAAAAAGAATTAGAGAGAGGTGCCTGGTATAGCAAATCCCAACTGTCCCTAAGGATCTATGAAGGAGGAAAAAAGGTTGCAGAAAATCAATAAGACCTTAGAAGATAAAGACCAGCTGTGCTGAATGAGAGGCGCCAATGCTCTTGAATTTGCACTGATTATGCATCTCTTTCCTCTTTTCTCTCTCCAACAGCAGCACTAGCCAGTAGCCTTGCCCAAAGGAAAACAATTGAAATGAAGCATGAAATCATCCCTCATGCATATATATCACAAGTGCCCAGGTAAAGAAAAAAAAATGACTACTGAGTTTGGAGGAAGCCATCACATGAAAAAGTTTCTCATGTCTATACCTGATATGATTAAAAAAGTACAAATCAACCTTCACCCATGAAACTTACACATTTCCTGAAAGCACTGATAGGAACTTGTATCACAGAGGAATCAAGGACTAGAAGACTCCAATACTGACCTCTGCCTGGAGACAAACAGTGGTCCACACCTTACACACGAGGTTCAACAGGATAGGACAACCATCCCAGAGGGTGGAGACGGCACAGCTCCCTCCTGAAATGTCTGCAATGTCTTATGTTTTCTATTTTAAAGCTTCATACAGGTAGATATTAAACTAGAATCAAGGGGACCATACTCTTAAGCGAAATAAATTGGATACACATTTAAAATACTGCATTATTTCTTGGATGTGAGAAACCACAAGTATAAATAAGAACCAAAATGTGTAATAGATATTGGGAAATGGGGAGAAAATGTTCAAATAAGAAAGGGAACAAAGGAGGGGGAAAGAAAAGAAGGGACAAGAAGAAAAAGGAATAGAAGGAAAAAATGAGAACAAAGTCTTTTGTAAATGAGGAGAAGACGGGTTGAAGGGAGGGGAGGGGAATGAGAAAAAACACAGCAGCAAGATATGTCATGTACAGGTACAAATTCTCTATAATGAATGTTAAAATTATGTATATCTAAAATATATGAAAAAAATTAATTTTAAAAAATAGAATAAAGGACTAGGTGCATGGCACAGTGGTAGAGCACCTGTCACATATACAATACCCTAGGTTCAATCCCCAGCACCACTGCCACAAAAAAAAAAAAAAAAAAAAAAGGAAAAAGAAAAGTAGAATCAAAAACAGCATCCAAGTTCTGAGACTTTCTATGGCCCCTTCTTGAAAATCTACTTTAGTCATATGAAGTCAGGAGATTTTTTTTTTTTAGACAGGGTTTCCGCTATGCAGTTTAGGCTGGTCTCAAACTTACTTTGTAGCCCAGACTGGACTCGAACCTCCTGATCCTCCTGCTTCAGCCTCTTGAATGCTGGAATTACAGGCATGTACCACCACGCCCAGATGAATTCAGATTTTGTTGTAGTACTTAATTTGCATTACCATGTAGAAAGCAGTATTATATATGACCCACAATTCACCTTATGTCCATCCTATGCCAGGCAAAGCTCTGAGGACTTTCCATTCATGTTCTTTAGACTTCATGACCCCAGTGCTATGGTTATTATCCCCTATTTCCCAGATGGGAAAAATGAGGCTCAGAAATGAATTGAGTTACCCAAAGTCACCCAGCAAGAACTAAAAGTGTAACTTTGAAGACTCCAGGGTATAAATGATATGTACACATCTACACAGTTCAGTCTGAAGAGTTTCAGGAAAGGTGTTTTCAGGCTCCTGAAAGTCAGTACATTCAGCTGCAGGATCACTTGCAGCTTCTGCAAGTGCTGACCTGGCAGTCGGCTATCAGGACAGCTATGGTTCAAGCTCCAGTCACCAGCCATCTGGCAGCTTCTTGTGATGGCTCAGCTTCTGGCGGTTCTTAGCTTCCTCCGGAAGTATTCTGGGGCAGCTTCGTACAGCCACTCAGCGTCTACTACGCAGAGGTCCCGCATGTAGCACTTGTTGGTGTAGAGCAGCTCAGTGTACACAACACAGGCTGGTTTGCAGTGGAAGAGGACAGATGAAGGATGGATGGCCACTGGCTGGTGGGTGTCCGTGGTAGCATAGGTACCATCAGGCTGCAGCTCAGCGGTGCTCATGAAGAGGCTATGAGCCAGGCAACGGCGGACACTCTCCATGTCTCCTCTTGATGATACAATTGGCATTGACATCTGTTTCAAGAGAAAGTGAGAAAGGGGAAAGACCCCCTAACATAAATACTGCTCGATACTACACAGTATGTTAGAAGAAGCGGACCTAAAATGCAGTCCATACTGCCAGCCTGACAAAGTGGATTCTGACATTCAGTGGTGGTTACCTCAACTACCTCAGGAATTAGCATGGGTGGGGGATAAAGGTGCAACCAAGCATATGAAACCCAGAAAACATCCCACTGGGAGGGATATTTACACAAGCCAAAAGGTCACCAACAGGCTGGGTAACCGCACTCTCACCTAAATACCCTTCCTTGGAAGAAAAACCCTTCCCCTCTCACTGTGACCTCTGCTTCATTTCCTCAGTCCACAGCATCTGTATGTTATGGTAAACATTAATCTTCCTAAAGCAGACCTCAAATTATCCGTTCTCTCAAGACCTTCAATGCCTCTGTTACTCTTTGCAAAGCAATGCAAATTTCCCAATGTGAAACCATGAATGAGTCACCATGAGTGAGCCTACCTTGCCTATTTTTCTCCCACCTGTCTTTTACAGGCATCCTATGGTCCTCCACAATCAACTGCCTTTTCTTTAGACCAGTGTGGTGATTTCCATCTCTGGCCTTCCACACTTGCTCTCCTAGTGGAAATGCTGCCTCATCTCTACAGTGGTGATGTCAGGGTCTTTGCTCCATGCTTCTGCAGAGTGGGTCATCAGACCTTACACCACTGGCCACAGTACAATAAAACAGAGGTGGACCTAGTTATCTAAGCTGGCAAGTACCACTCCTCCATGTATTCAAGTAAAAAATGGGAAATCTAATCATCTCTGCCAGGCTCCCAAGTAGAAATGCCAGGAAAACAATCATGTGTATGTGGAGGCAGAAGGCAGGAGGAAGGAGGGAAGTATGCAAACAGCAGTCAGGATAAGAAGTCCAGCAGGTATAGAGAAAGTGGTCTTGGCTCTTGATGGCTTTTTCTAGTCACTCTAATGAAGTGTGACTATATTACCTGTTCATAGATTCCAACAGACCTCTCTTTATCCTAAAAACAATCCTCAATTCTTCCTTTTCATTAACTCCAGAGTTTTTATTTTTGGCAAGAAGGTGTTTCTTGTCTTTATCGCATTGTTGCAATGTAACTCAAGAGCTGGGATGTAGCTCAGTAGTAAGGCACTTGACAGCATGCACAAGGCACTAGGTTCTTATCCCCAGTACCAAAATTAAAGAAAGAAGAAAAAGGTAGTTCATTTGCCACCACTTTCAGGACGTCTCAGAGACTGACTGGTGGGCTCTGCTTCTAGACTGCCAATTCCACCACTCACAGGTTATATGACTTAGGACAAAACTGCCTCTTGTCCCTCCTTCTAGTACTGGGAACTGAACCCAGGGGTGCTCTACTACTGAGCAACATCCCCTGATTTTTAATTCTTCATTCTGAGACACAGTCTTACTAAGTTGCCAAGACAGGATTTGAACTGACCAACCTCCTGCCTTAGCTTCCTTCAGTACCAGGATTATAGGCATGTGCCACCATACCCACTTGGGGCAAATTACAGTTATTCCTCGTTTAACAACCTGCCTGTTTAATGTCTGTTTGGACTTGCAACCTGTCTTTTGTTGTTGTTGTACAGTTCTGTGCATATTGTTTATAGAGCCTCAATGTCTTTTTTTGTATAGTACACCTTGTGTACACAGTACTGTAATTTTTGCTAACTTACTATACAGTACGGTACTGTACTTTTACATTTTTAGATAGTATAGCACTGCATGTAAGAGTTATTCAAATGAAAGCAAAGTCATCAAGTTAAGAGTTTCCCTTGACCATTTCTTTGTTCTGAATATAGTAGTGTATACTATATACATTCCTCACTTAGTAAGCAATTCACTTAATGACCTAGTTGCAGGAATGAAACAACCTGGTCATAAAATGAGGAATGTCTAAGTAGCTTAATATCAGTTTTAGCTTTTTTTTTTTTTTAAAGATGGGAGTCACTGTGTAGTTCAGTCTGGCTTTGAACTTGGGATTGTATCCTTCTGTCTCAGCCTTCTAAGTGCTGGGAGTACAGGAATGTTCTACTATGCCTGGCCTCATCATCTGTAAAATGAGAATAAGAGAATCAACCTTATGGAGCAAAATGAGGATTTTAAGTAACATAATCCCACAAAAGGTGTTTATAACAGTATCTGAGTAAATTCCTCAAAATGATAATGATAATTATAATTATCATGGTCTCTTTGTATGTCAGATTGTCTTTCTAGATTGTACCTTAAGATACTCAGAGGCAAGTCTACAAAATCCAAGGACTAGATTAGTGCCTACCATATAAAAGAAGGCATTGTGGACCTCTATGTTCAGAACTAATAGAGAAGCACCATTTAGACTGTCAATCACAAATACAGCAAACTCAAAAAGCTAACATAAACTGGCAGGAAAACTGTTCAAGCATAAATGGAGTTTGGACAAATATGTAAGATACACATTACAAACAGGCTACTAAGAGAAAAAATAGCTGTGGTGCTATTGATTCTGCTGGTGGGTATCAGACACAGGCTCCTAGGATCATGGCACAGTTTACACTGAGGATACTGCCTCATCTTATACATAGATACTGTATACACAGAGCTGTTTACAATGGCAAAAATTCAGACACATCTCAGTGCTTGGACAACATAAGAATGCTCACATAAAGCACTCTTCACCTGTTACATAAGACATGAAGTGTCACACAACCATGAAACAGACCATGACAGGGCTTTAAGACATGTATTCTCTGGGCTGTGTGTATGTTTATGTAAAGGGGATGGTCGTTATAATACAACTTATGTGCTCACTATAGGGGCTTAAATACATTGTAATAATTACAAGATACTATCAAGTCATTAAAAAGAATAGATAGACCTATGCACTCAATAAAAGCCATCTCAGATATACTAAGTATTCAAGAAGTGTATCAGGTGGAAAAACACATGTTGTAGAGCAATATAAATCATATTTGTCTTACAAGGAATACTTCAAATAGACATCCAGGTATACACAAACAATGGCTAACTGAAGGGACAGTATAACAAGAGACTTCTAAGCTTTCTGTATATAAACTGCTCTGTATTGGGTCAATATTTAGTAATTATGCATTACTTTTCTGATTTGAAGAAAATAACAAAGATACCGTACACCCACAAAGGACTTGGGAAGAATTCTTAGGAAAAATTCTAATTAAACTGGAAAATGCTTATAAAATATATAAAAATGACATCTGAGGCCCTAGGTTCAATCTTGAGTACTGCAAAAATAAATGTTTATAAAATTGGATGTAAATTATATATACAATGATGTAGCTATGTACAGAATGAAATTAAAAGACAAACAATCAAAATGGGCTATTGGGAAATAGACCAAAATAATGAAAGGTAAAATGATGGATACTTTTTACTCTCTTAGTTTTAGATTTTTCTACAATGAGTTCCCTTTATAATCACTAGTAATGAACAATCTCAAAATTTTCCACTACAAAAAAGTGATAGTTTAGTTCCCTTATGAACATGAGGTGCAGACAGTACCTTTAGGCAGATTTCCCTTAGCTGTGCTCTAACTTCAGCTACTAGCATCATATTCTTGCTATTGACGAAATTCTCTTTGCACCAGTCCTGCACAGGAAAAATAGAGATGTCATAATCATCTCATTTCTATGCAAATAATAATTATTATTATATATGACAGTTCTGATATTTATAGTATATAATGTGGGTGGGGATGAAGCAAAAGCATACTGCTGCTCACTAGGGGGAAGAAGGACTCAGGCTTTCACTGTATCAGTAGCATTTCATTTGCTTAAAAATAAATTGAGGGCTGGGGATTTAGCTCAGTGGCACAAGTGCCTGCCTGGAAAACACAAGGTCATGAGTTCAATCCCTGGTATTAAATAAATAAATAAACAAATAAATAAAGGGCTGGGGATGTTGTTCCGTAGTAGAGCTCCGTGACAGAGCCTACCACGTGAGAGCCCCCAGGTTCAATCTCAGGTTCTAGGAGGGAAAAAAAGGAGAGGTAAATATAGCAAAAAGTTTATAAACGCTAAAACTAGGTAGTTGTAGTTTTTAAATAAAAGCAAATACTATTTTACAATTATTGATTTTATTAGAAAATGGGAAGATATATTACCATTTGCATCTTTGAATAAAGAACTGAAATATCTTACTAGCAAAAACAACTGTCAACAAAGTTGATGCAGGTGGAAGAAAAATACTCACTCTGTGGCTGCTATGGTTTGGGTATGGTTTAAATGTTCTGCAAGGTTTCATTTGTCAAAATTTAATCTCCATTATGGTTTTGGGTTTTTTTTTTGGTATCTTTTTGAGACAAGGTCTTGCTACATAGTTCAAACCTGCTTTGAACTTAACTATGTGTCCAGGTTGCCTCAAACTGTATCAATCCTCAGCCTCCTGAGTGCTAGCATTACAGGTATGCACCACCACACACCACTTTAATCTTCACTGTGCCATATTAAAAAGTAGCAATTTAGTCTAATTACAGTGTCTAGTTGTGGGAATTTTGGAAAACAATTAAGTTTAGATAAGGCCATTAGAGTGCAGTCCCCATCATTGAATCTCAGTAGTTTTCTTAGAAGAGGAAGAAAGGTAGGTGTGCATGTGTGCACACACAGACACACTCCCTGTCTTGCTATGTGATTTTTTTGTACTACTCAGAACTCTGCTAGAAGAAGGCCATTGCTGAATGAGGCCTGTAGATCTTGTACCTCCAAAATTGTGTGCCAAGCCAGGTGCGGTGATGGATGCCTGTTTGAGGCAGGAGGGTTACTGTGACTTCAAGGCCAGCTTAGACTACATAGTGAGTGGAAGGCCAGCTCGAACTATATAGAGACCCTACTTCAAAAACTCGAGCCAGGTGTGGTGGTGCATGCCTATGATTCCAGCTCTCAAGAGGCCGAAGCAGGAAGATCACTGTGAGTTCAAGGCCAGCCTGCACCACATAGCAAGACACTGTCTCAAACAAAACAAAACAAAATGAAACAAACTGTGAACCAAAATAAATCCCTTTTCTTTATAAAGTATCCTACCTTGGGTATCTTATTATAGTAACAAGAAATAGACTAATAAATTGAGTCACCAAATACTTACTAACCTGTCCATATCAAGTATGAGTTAAGCACAAGCAGAACAAAGGCTGGAGTTACATTTCTTCCCTGGTGTCTCCCAGTACTCAGATACTTCTGAAATGATATTTGAACTTCTTTTTATGGCTCTTTAGATGATTTGGAAAGGTATATTTAAAAACACACGCCTGACTTGAGCATTCTGGTGCATGGCTATAATCCTAGCACTCTGGAGGCTGAGGCAGGAGGATCACTGTGAGTTCAAGGCTAGCCTGGGATACAACCAAAGCACATGCCTGGAAGAAAGAGCAATCATTTGAGGAAAGGAACAAGATAGGGCTCACCTTGTTTCCACCTGTGTTTTTGAAGGTCCGATAGATATTGAGCAGGGTAATGTGATCCCCCTCACTGGAAATGAACTTCTTTCGGACATTCTGCACTTCATCCCGCCGGGCAGGAGGGTTGTAGAGAACACTGTCCACGGAGAGCAGGGAAACAATAGTCAGAATTTCCTCTGTGCAGTGGAATTTAGGAGACAGGAGGATGGTCTGAAAATCAAAATTTGAAAATATGTAAACCAAGTTTTCTCCTGGCTTCAGAATACAGCACCTCTGTCTATTCTTTTGTAGCTTCTATTCTAAGGAGTTAAAGGGCAAGTATCTCTAAAACCATTACTTCTTTTTTAATTTTTTTTTTTATTGGTACCAGGGATCGAACTCATGACCATGTGCTTGCAAGGCAGGTGCTTATGCCGCTGAGCTAAATCCCCAGCCCTTTTTAAATTTTTTTAATTGGTTCGTTTTAGATATATAATGATAACATTCATCCTGGGGAATGTACTGGTACATTATATATCTTGTTTCTTTTTTTCCCATTTCCCTCCTCTCCCTTCAATCTTTCTTCTACTTATTTATAAAAGCTTTGTAAAACCATGACTTTTCATGTCATTGTCTTTTAACTTTTCTATAAGACAGATGTCTGCCTTCCCCAGAAGCTTTCTATGCCTATGAACAGCGCCCATGACTTATGACTGAGTCTCACACATGATCTAAATCAGTGTTATACACAAAGCACGGGCTGATAAGAGAACACGTGGAATTAGTCTAGATGCCCCAGCATAGAGGGTCACTTAGAATAGCTAAAATCTAGTGTACCAAAAGGGGACCAAGGAAAAGGTATCAATTACTTTGGCAAATTTGGGTTCCAAAGGAAATGCTGCCATCTTCCTTCCAATTGGAGTCAGGGTAAGCTGGTCATCCTTATGTTCAAGAGCACCTAACAGGTCCAGCTGGGCGATGGCTGCCTGAATGTGATCTAAAGAAAGAGAGAAAAAGGAGCCAAAAATATAAAACAGGAAGAGTTGCAGCTAGTTCAGTATTCCTGAGTTTTTGATAACTACAGCAAATACTAGCAAAGACCACTTGCACACTTTAGATCGCTGACATACTTTTCAAAGCTGCTAATGATATCACTAAAAAAGAATAAGAGCTGAGCATAGTGGCATACACTTGCAATCTCACTAATAGGGAGGCAGGAGGATCCAAATCCCAAGTCCCTCATGGGCAACTTAGTGAGACCCTGTCTCAAAATAAAAAACAAAACAAAACAAAGAGCTGGGGAGAATGTAGTACAGTGTGAAGGTCCTAGGTTGAATCCTTATTACTGCAAAAAAGAAAACAAAAACAAAAACAAAAACAGAACAAGAGAATTATAAAGAAAATATGGACACGTAGTTAGCCTGAGGGGGTAGGCAGGAGGCAAGGCTGGCCAGGCAGGAGATCTAGAGTGTTTCCATGTGTTATAGATGTGTCTAGATGTCTTCCTAAAGCATCACGTCAGAGTTTTTTTGGAGGTGGCTGAATTGTGAGTGTATGGTTGATTCTTAGTGCAATGCTGGGATTAAGGGTGGGGGATTGCTGCATTAGTCCACTGATTGAATTGGCACTGCCCTAATCCTGGCAGACTGGATATAAGGGACAGAAAGAGGTCTCTGTCTCTCTCTGTCTCTGTCTGTCTCTCCATGTTCCTGCCTCCTGTTTTTCATTGCTTTTGCTATCTTCTGTGGCTATGAGCTGTTGCCTGTCTGCCATGTGCCACCCTGCCTTGGAAACCAGTTGATTATGGACTGAAACCTCCACAAACTATGAGATAAATAAATCTTTCCCCTTTTAACTTTGAGTGTTGCGTATTTTATCTCAGCAATGTGAGAAAAGTAACTAAAATGTGTACTACTCTTTGTTTTTAAGAAACTACATGTATTTGGATATGCACAGATTTTCTCCACAAGACAACTAGAAAGTGGCTCAGTGCATGCTCCACAGGAGGAAAACTAAACCTGATAGAGTGAAAAAAAAAAAAAAAAAACCTGATAGAATGGGACCCTTGTATACCCACCACAGGTTTACTATTTTTCCCTTTTTGTTGTTTTGAGATAGGGTCTTGCTATGCAGTTCAGGCTGGCCTTGAGCTTACTTTGTAGCCCAGGTTGGTCTCAAACTTCCAACAGTACTCCTGTCTCAGTCTCCCAAGTGCTGGGATTACAGGCATGCACCACCATGGTCAGCTCAACCACAGGTTTACTTTTATCTCCCTTTTATTTCTGTCTCTTTTCCTTTCTTTTAACAACTGCATCTCTTCACTTAGAGAATAGGAAGACTGGGTGTGGTGATGATGCATGCCTGTAATACTACTATTTTGAGAGGCTGAGGTAGGAAGACCACAACTTCCAGACCAGCCTTGGCAATTTAGGGAGACCCTGTTTCAAAGTAAGTAAAAAAAGGAATAACGTGTAGCTCAGGCCAGAGGCCCTAAATTCAATCCCCAGTACAAAAAAACACAAAACAACAATAACAACAACAACAAAAACCCAGGAAAAAAAAGAAAAAGGAAAATGGTATATTGGTAAAGAGGCCAACTGCCAAAGCTACCATTATTCAGAATTTCAGCTGTTTTTTCCTTCCTCATAGGGAAAGAAAGGGAGTGGCCATATTCCAAGTAAAAGCAGAAAAACTGATCTTTTGCTATCCTGCTGATGAAAGTACACCTTCATTAGATTTCTGCAATATCTCATAGATATATGATGCTATTAGCAGTACTGAATCTGTCACTTCATGACTTTGAGATGCTTCTCTGATATTGTTATCTCTCAAATTAAATTAGCATACTGAACGAGATTACTGGAATAATTCTTCTTCAAAATACTTTTTGAGAAACAGAAGATGTGTTGTCTATTCATTCACTTTCCATAATGCTGAGAATTCCACATACCTGGAGATGGTTTGGACATGAAGTCAAAAGTGAGCACATTTGGAACTTTCATTGCTAGGAGCTGCAGCATCACACTTGCAAGGTTACACCTGTGAAGAATGAGAGACGACAGCTGCTCATTTGGCTCAACTCACCAGCTGGTGAGTCAGTCCCATTCACTGAGGAGTGTTAGGGAAAACTGCAGCTCTGGGAAAACACGTGCAACAGGAAACAGACACTGCGGTGAAAGGCTAGAATGTAGACTCAGCTTGAGCCTACCTTTGGATCTCTGGCACGGTCATCTTATCGAACTTCTCAAACTCTTCCTCAGTGTAGAGCCGGTAGCAGATGCCACTGTCCTCCCTGCCAGCCCTCCCTGTGCGCTGCCAGGCCTGGGTCTTTGACACCCGCTGCACAGCTAACACCTCAAGGCCACTGTCTGGAGGGAGAACAGGCCTCATAAATGCTTTATTCATCACACAAACAAGCTGTTTCTACAGTGTTGACAAAATGAAATGGTTTTCATACCACCAGTGAGTCTTTTTGTAATACAGGGATCTGTAAAAACTCAAGGCTACATGAGAAGGCACAAAACCAGGTTGCTGTGCAGTGGTGTGGCCTCACAGTGAACCAGGGCCTTGCAATGAACCCTCTGTGAAATCTGTCACAAAAACATCAAAAAGCTTCATGCTTGTACCAAGGAATCAGAAGAGTGGTTTTCAGATCTCAACTTAGATCAGGTCAACCATCCCAGTTTGCCTGAGACTGACAGTTTGTTGAACATGGGCCCTCCAGGGCCAACTCCTAGTTTCTTGCAGAGTAGGAGATTGTTCATACTATTAATCAGTGACTCAGAAAGTAAATAACTCAAAGTCACTTGCACTTTTTATCCTCTCTCCAGGTTCTGAGAAAAGAGACCATGTTTGTTTCCTGGGAATAAATGATTTATTTTCTCAGTAAAAGTGTGTTCTGTGCCAGGCACTGGAGACCCAGGCTCTTTTGCATACATTATCTCTAGGAGTACAGTGTCTCTGTGAAAGTCAGCCCCTTAAACACTTAGCAGAGGACTTAAGTATTGGGAAGCAGTAATTTCAACTACCTCAAATCCTCTGTAGAATAAAGCAGGTATAAAGCAGAAATGAGTGCAGATGACTTCAAGCAAGCGTCCCACTGCACATTTGCAGGAGACTCGTGGTGCTTTACCTTCTATCCCTCATTCCAGCCTATGGAGTATGTTTCATTCCTGAGCAACTTGGGAGTACAAACTAGCCACATTCATTTACTACTTTTCATGAAAGCCTTTGATTGGTATCAGTCTGTCCCTTGCCTTCAAGCCATTATTCCTACCCACCTTTTGATGTGTTCACAGACCTTCTGTCCAGGTTCCTGACCTTGTTCTCAAGTTTGCTAAACCTGGGCTCTTCTTTTTAGTCTTGACTTCTTGTCTCACATACCTGTCCCGGGTCTCCTTTTTGGACTTTACTTGTGCATTGTCTAAATTATGGTCCCTGCCACTACTATCTCAATTACTTACAAACATGAAATGCTCATTTTGAGGAAGATTTGTAGGACTACAGTGTCAGTAGTTGGTTGCTATTCACAGGAGAGACATTCATGAGCAACAGATTCTCACCAGGATTATACTTCTTTGCTTTAACCATGCCCGTGTCAACTACATATTTTATTCCTGTTATGGTTATAGAGGTTTCAGCGATGTTGGTTGAAATGATCACTTTGCGATAGCCCTAAAAGGAGGAAGAAAACCAAAAAATTGTATGACATACATATGATTCAGAAGTTTTAAAACACATTCTCACCATTAATTTCCACAATTCACTCATGACCAAGAACAGATGATTTTGTTATTAATGGTAGTGACTAATATTAATTGTCGGTCACTAAACTGGGCCATGGGAGGAGAAGACAACCCTGCAGTTCTAAAGGTTAATTTGAGATGATGAGATGTAGTGGACCAAGCACAAGATTCAGAAGCAAGTAGATGTGAGTTGGAATCCTGGTGCCATCAGTTTCTTACTATGTATTCCTCAAGCAAACCTTGCTTCCTTTCTTGGGGATTCAGCCCATGGAAACCCCATGAGTCAGTAAGGATGAGAAATAGTGGATATGAGTGCTAGCACCTTGCCTGGCACACAATAAATGACACCGTGGACACCTTCCAGGCTTTCCTCATCCCTGACAACTGTTCCCTGTTTTTATGAAAACTGTTTTCCTGTACTTCTCACAGGCAATATTATATATTTTTACTTTCTCAACTAGCTGACATGGCACCTGATCACTCTCTTCCAAAGGACCTTATCTGAAGCCTGGTGACATGCACACAGGCCACACTGGTGGATCTGACTGGGTACCAGGAGTGAGACTGGACACAAGAAGCAGTGAGCTTACCTTTGGGGTTCCTTGGAAGACTCGGAGCTGCTGTGCGTAGGGCAGGGAGGCATACAGAGGAAGGACTAGCATTGCAGGGCAGCCATCTGGGAGGTGCTTTGCAATATCTCGGCAGGTCTTGCTCATTGCTTCAATCTCCTCCTGACCAGTGAGAAACACCAGGATATCCTGAGAAGAAGGGGCTTCCTATAAAAAAGGTAGAAAGGAAAGTCACTGATCTTTCCCAGTTATTTTTCTTAATTGTGGAGATGAAAGAAAGACACCTCAATATATCCAATTGTGGTGGTACACATCTGTCATTCTAGCTACTCAGGATGCTGAGGCAGGAGAACCATGAGTTTGAGGTTAGCCTGAGTGGTTTAATATGACCCTGTCTCAAAATAAAACAGAAAGGACCACAGATGTAGCTCAGTGGTAGGGTACTTCCGTAGAATATATAAGGTCCTAGATTAAATCTCTAGAAGCACAAGGGGGAAAAAACAGAAGCAGCTTCAGTGTTGATGTCTCCCTGGGAGAAAACCCTACTGGCAATGCACGAACTATAATGCATATGAGTTAGCCAGCGGGGTTTGAAAACCAGATAAGGAATTCTTGAAGGAAAATTATGAAACTGCTTTCTGTAAGAACAATACCATGAAAATCTTAGTCAGGCAGGCAGGCAGGCAAATAAAATCTGTATATGCCAGGCACAGTGGTGCACACCAGTAATCCCAGCACTTGGGAGGCTGAGGCAGGAGGATTGCCATGAGTTCAGGGCCAACCTGCACTACACTGTCAGTTCAAGACCAGCCTAAACTATATAACAAGACCCTGTCTCAAAAACAAAAATAAAATATGCATAAAGTTTTCTTTCCTTCATAAGCGTCTTGAAAGATGAAGCAGATGAGAGACAACTTGGAGAAATCCTAATCCACAAACATGGCCAGGAACAATCAAGCTTCCAGGGGACTCCTTATTAAATGCTGCCATCAAACATACTTTCCTACCTATACTCAAAAAGTACATTATCTTAAGATACTGAAGTTAACTGGGTTCTTCATTTTCAAAGGAAATTACATCTAAATGTTAATGCATACCCATTTACCTGATTCTTTTTCTTTTTTTTCTTTTTTTTTTCAGTTTTTTTTGGAGGTACTAGAGATTGAATCCAGAGTCTCTGCACTGAGCTACATCCTGAGCAGTTTGTGTGTGTGTGCATGGAACTAGGGATTGAACCCGAAAGCTCTCATAGAGATACACCCCCAACCCCTCTTATAACTTTTCATTTGCAAACAGTCTTGCTAGTTGCCAAGGTTATGCTCAAACTTGTGACCCTAAAATTCCAGAATGTTGGAAATACAGGCATGCATCAATAACCTGATCTTTCTTTGACATCTCTTTAGATAGATAAATTTGTGAACTGTTTGATGGTAGAATAATTGATAAATTTTAATAACAATGTGTATACATATAGTTGGCCTCTCAAATCTTTGGGTTCTATATGTACAGATCCAGATTTCCATCTGGTATTGCCAATACCAGATGGAAAATATTTTAAAAATCTGCATCTGTACTGAACAAGTACAAACATATTTTCTTGTCATTACTCCCTATACAATACAGTATACCAACTATTTATATGGCTTTTGCATTATATTGGGTATTATAAGTCATCTAGAGATGATTTAAAGTATATGGGAAGATGGGATGTTTTTTAAGTGTTTTGCCTAGGGCTGCTCCCCTCTCTATTTTTTGTAGTACATGTTTATGATACATAGTACATTCATCAAAGGTAACTGGTTGTTATGGTTTGTATCTAAATGTGTCTCCAGGTGACTGGATCATGGGGACGTCATAATCATCAGTGAATTATTCCAGTGACAAGTTTATAGATAAATGTAATTTGAGAGATGAAGCCTGATGGGTCTTTTTTTTTTCTCCTTGGTACCAGCGATTGAACTTGCAACCTCACACTTGCCAGGCAGCTAAATCCCCAGCCCGATGGGTCTTGAGACGTGACCTGGGAGAGTATATCTCCTTCCCTCCTCGCTTGATCTCTGTTTCCTATCTGTGTGCTATGAGCTTTCTTCTCTGCCATGCTGACCTACCTTGGAGCCAGCTAGCTATAGACTGAAACCTCCACAAACTTTGAGCCAAAATAACCATCTCACTTAAGTTGCAGCTGTCAGTTATTTTGTCTTAGAAATCAGTAAAGTAACCAAGACAGGGCTGAAAGATAAAATGTCTGAGGAAAGCCAGCCTAAGAAACAGGCAATGAGGGCTGTGACTACAGGCAGTGTTGTAGGGGCAGGGTCACCCAAGCACTTTGGAGTACATATCTTGCCACAGACTGCTGAGTGTGGACATGGAACTGCAGGATTTACTATTTGCCCTGCTGAATTTCAGTCTTGCTTTGGACTCACTGCTTTCTATCCCCCTATTCTTTCCTTTTGGATGGGAATGTTTACTGTTTGGCATTGTGCGCTGACAGTGTTTCAACTTTTTTATTTTTACAGGGCCTTGCAGTCAATTTGCTTTAAATATTGGAAGAGATTTTGGACTTGAACTTTTCAGCAGTGCTGAAACTACTAGAACTTTGGCAACTCTCAGATATGCACTAAATATACTTTCCATACAGACATGCATGTGAATTTTGGGGGTCTAGGGATGGAATGTTACGATATATGTCTAGATGTTCTCCCCAAAGGCTCATGCGGTCATAGGCAGGGTTTTCAGAGGTGGCTGGATCTACAGTGTGTGATGCTGAGATCAAGGGTGTGTGATTACTAAATTCGTCTACTCACTGGTTTAGCACAGTTTTATGGGTAATAGGAAGGCTCACCCTAGGTGTGAGTGCTACCCTCCCCTAAGGGTGTGTAGCTCAAAGAGAATATCAGAGACAGAAAGAGGGCTATTGCCATTGCTTGCTGCTGCTTCTTCACTACTTTGCTGCCTTCTGCCTGCCATGGACTGTTTCTCCTGTGTGATTTTCCTCTGCCATGCTGCCCTGCCTTGGAGCCAGCCACCATGAACTGAAACCTCTACAAACTGTGAGCCAAAATAAATCTTTCCTTCTTTAACTTTGGGTTTAGGGTATTTTGTCTCAGAAATGAGAAAAGTAACTAAAACACTAGACATACCAAATGAACTTATTCATTCTGTGTATGTGGGGTGGCTAGGAGGGGCAGTTCTGAGGAGTGAACATAGGGCCTTTTTCATGCTAGGCACGTGCTCTAGCACTCAACCCTATCTATTTTTTATATTGAGCCACTAAAGGTATCACTAAATCCAGGATGACCTTGAATTTTCAGTCCTCCTGCCTCGGCCTCCTGAGTAGTTGAGACTACATGTGTATACCACTATGGACAGCTCTTTATTCATCTTGATGATACAGCTGAAAAAGCTGTTATATTTGGTGGCTGTTCTTTCTGAGGCTGAATGCTGTCACTACTAACTGCAAGGTAAATCAGAACTTGTTGAGAATTTGCACCCTTTTCCATACCTGGTGTATCTGGAAGACTGAGACAAGAGCTGCATGCAGGTAATCATGCTGAGGCTGTTTGGTATAAAAAATCTGGATTGGATGCTGCCGACCCTCCAAGTAGAGGACAGGTGCTCCATTGAAATACTGAGAAAACAGATCCACATCCATCGTAGCTGACATCACAACCACCTATGCAAGAGAATGAGGAGGATGAGTAACAAGCATGGTATAGCCTTTCTGAGTCCCTTCCAAAACCTAAAAGCCAGTGGTTGAAGGCTGTTCCTATCATTGTTTAACTCCCATGGTTTTAAGGCAGAATGAGCAGAGAAAAATGCCCTGAGAAAGAAACACAAGACTGTTTTCTTAATTATGCTGCACATACTTTGAGAGGCAGTTTCCCCAGCTCCTTTCGTCTCTTCTGTGCTGCCTTCACTACTCCAAAGAGCACATCTGTGTGGATAGTCCTTTCATGGGCTTCATCCAAAATGACACAGTTGTACTTCCGAAGCAGGGAGTCTGAAATTGCTTCACGTAGAAGCATGCCATCTGTTAGGAACTTGATCCTGGTGTCTTCGGAGGTGACATCCTCAAAGCGCACTGTATAGCCAACCTATGTGACAAAAGAACTCACTTATGTACCAAACATTTGTTGAGTAGCACCACTTACCCAGCACTGTGCTAGACACTTGCACCATCCCAGCAGCAGATCAATACCATCCTGCCTTGCTCCTTCAGTGAGCATGTGGTGTAGTTGGGGAGACAGACACTGATACCTTTACCTGCTATAATGTTAAGTATTACATAGAATTTAAGTGTTTTGTACATGTATCAACTCCCCACAATGAATGTAATTATTACATATTGCATAATTTTATTTTTTAATAAAAATAAAAGAAGGCCAGGGATCTAGCTCAGTGGCACAGTACTGCCTAGCAAGTGTGAGGTCCTGAGTTTGATCCGCAGCTCTAAAAAACAATTAATTAAAAAAAGAAACTGGATGTGGTGACATATGTCTGTAATCCAGCACTTGGGAGGCTGAGGCAGAAGGATTTCTACAAGTTCAAGGCCGGCCTGGGTTATATAATGAGTTCAAGGCTAGTCTGAACTACACAGCAAGACCCTGTCTCAAAAAAAATCAATAAAAAATTTTTTTCATTTAACATCTTCTCTCAAGCTACTTAGTAGTTGTATAGGAAGCTATACATAAATTCAAAATGTTGTCCAGGATGTTTTTTATGTTAGTATACACACACACACACACACACACAAGCAAATCTCTCTATACTGTTCTACAACTCATCTAAATACTTAAATATGTGCTAAAATGATGCTATTATTACAGTTTTTCTAGAAATGCTAAGCACAGACACATGTGCCTGTAATCCCAGCACTCAAGAGGCTGAAGCAATAGGATCATGATGAGTTCAAAGGCAGCTTGGGCTACATAGTGAGTTCAAGGCTAATCCAAGTTACACAGTGAGATACTGTCTCAAAAAAAATTATTTTTTTCTAGAAAAATTTATAGATAGGAGATTTAACAGAAGTTCCTGAAGTCTTAAACATGCTTAAGGAAAGCACCTAATTTATCCAACTTGCCAACAGCTTTTGAAAGAAAAGCAAATGGGACTAAGGGACTGTTAGAGCCAAATGGGACTAAGGAGTGGTTAGAGCCTGATTTCTCCACTCTGAGATTCGTCTAAACAGCTGTGGCAAGAAAGATACTTGCTATGTAAAAGTCTTATTCAGAAAATAAAAGGCAAAGGGCCTGGAATGAATACTGTTTAGTAAAGAAGTATTGATGGTAAAGAAGGAAATGAAGTACCAGCTTCCCAAGTTCAGTTCTCTTCTCATCTGAAACTCGAGTAGCAAGAGAAATGGCAGCCACTCGACGGGGCTGGGTCACACCAATGACGCCCTGGCGGCCAATGCCCCCTTCATAGAGGTACTGAGGGATCTGAGTTGTCTTCCCGGAGCCAGTTTCCCCTAGAAATCAAAAGAAATTTCACTTAAATGCAAACTCACACAATTTTTACCTAACAAATAGCTTGAAATCAGAAGAAAAACATTTAAAAAACCAATGAGTTGGTAAGGTAGCAGGAGAATGGACACTTCTCTGTATATTAGGGAGTGTTCACTGATGCTGCTTCATGGCAGAAAAATTATATTTGAAAAATCTTTAACATGTTTTATGCCATATGATCTACACTTGCACTTGCAGGAACAGATTTTTTTTTTGAGACAGGCCTTGCTATGTTGTTCAGACTGGTCTCAAATATACTGTTAGCTAAGAGTAGTGCCGCATGGCTGTGATTCCAGCACTTGAGAGGCTGAGACAGGAAGACTGCCATGAGCTGGAGACCAGCCTGGGCAACACAGTCTGAACTACATAGTGAGACCTGTTCTTAAAAAAATAGAAACAAGAAGAAGACCTAAAAACAAAAAAACCCACCTCACTATGTAGCCCAGGCCAGTCTCAAACTCATGATTTCCTTGGCTCAGTCTCTCAAATGCTGGGATTATAGGTATGTGCCATGATGCTCAGCTGATTATAAAATATAATTTAAAAAGCTTTGTTAAAGCTGTGTGTGGTGGTGCATGCTTATAATCCCAGCACTCAGGAGGCTGAGGCAGGAGGATCGTTGCAAGTTTGAGAGCAGCCTGGACTACAAAGTGAGCTGAAGGCCAGCCTGAACTGTGAAATGAGACCTTGTCTCAAAAAGACAAAAATAAATAAATAAATAGATAGATAAATAAAATGCTTTGTTCAACTAGATGTGGTGGTACATATCTGTAATCCTAGCTACTCAGGAGGCTGAGGCAGGAAAATCAGATTCTAGTAAAAAGAGCCTGTCTTAAAGAAAAAAAAAAAAAAAAAAAAGAAGGCTGGGTTGTAGATCAGCGGTTAAATGCTTGCCTAGCATTCTACCCTCGGCCCTAGGTTCAACACCAGTACTTGGTGGGGGAAGAAGAAAAAATATGATTATCATAATTACTGATACCCAGTCATACACTGCAGCCATAACAAACTTCTCATTACTCCCTTTTCTGCTTTCTTTCAAACCCTCTGTCTTTGCCCACAATATTACAGATACAATTCCTGCCTCATGCAAACTACAAAAAGAGCCAGTCAAATCTTTCCCCTGGGGCTGCAAAGGTGGACTGATCTAGACTACTTGGTGCCTTCCTGGTCTTTCTTCTAGCACTGACCACCCTATGCTGTACAGAAAGGGTTAAATGTTTCTGTCTTCTCCCAATATCAGAAGCATCTAGAAGGCAAAGGAAGTCTCTGTCTCCTTGTGGAGCTAAACTCCCTGCACAGAGTAAGCATCCAATAAATGTCATTTCCTACCCAGTGTAAGTCATTTTAATAGTGGCTAACTGGAACAAAGAACTCAAGAAATCCATGCATCCTCTTCCTCTCTTGCTACTGTTAGCTAACCCTCTCTAACCTCACCAAGTTTTACAGTCCTGTTACTCTTCCATTTTTCTTCCAGTCATCAACTCCTCTAACTGCTCATCCTGTCTGAGCCAGCCAATAACCATGCACTAAGAATTGGATTATTCTACAATCTACCAGGCACAACCTCGGTTAGATCAATGTCTCTGCACCCTTCCTACTCCTATACTAGAACAACTGTGTATTATTAAAGTAAAATAATTCAACTATGTAGTGATAGGGCCAAAGTATATCTAGGAACCAACTCAACCTGATGATTGATATCTTGTTCTTGGTTTTGTAGCCTATCTTCCATCTCTATCTCTCCCAAGGCCTGTTTGAGGCTCTGGGACTCCTATTCTAAGCTGAACACCTGCACTTATCTCATAGAAAAATGACTTAAATGTGATCTTCCTCAACGTCTTCCTACCTGCATTTCTGCAATCATACCATTCCTTCTCTGGGCCCACGGTCTCTGCAATGGCCTCCCTACTCCAGGCCAGCACTCCATCCAGCCCTTGCTTCCCAGGGGTCCCTTTCCTCATACCTCCTGATTTTTGTACCATTAGTTACATCCCATTTTCAGCCTCCCCTGCAGAGTTACTCCTCTTAACTTAAGAATACTTGCAAGTTCCTCTCAATCTCTTTTTCTCAAAATGGAAGTCTACTTCTGCATTTCTTCTCTCACCTCCTTATTCCTCAGTTCAGTGTAAAGTCATGGTCTCTTGAAATAGCGCTCAATGGAATCCACAGTCGGTAGCTGGCACTCAAATTCAGTGGGCAGGTTTTTTTTTTTTTTTGCGGGGGGGGGTGTCTACAGATGATTGGACTTTGTATATGTTCACTCCCTTCTTACAATTCATCCTCTGACTGTCAGCACTTCTGAGTCTCCTTTTTTTCTTGGGCAGTTCAACCTTTCTGTTCTTCAGGAATTTCTGTTTCTTAAACTTTAGCGATCAAAGCCCTCTGAAAGCAGTCTCTGCTCCACAACTCTTAACCATTACAAATTTTCCGTTCCACCACACGGTTTCTAGTTTCTGGTCCTTCAGATAGGATTATCCTCCCTCTGGGACCATTGCTTGGGCTGCCTCTTCACGGACTGAGTTAGATCAACTATCCGAAGCTTCTAAAACCCTTGGTCCGCCCCCTCTACCCTTTCACGGAAAGTGAATCCATGTCTACACGTCTGTTACTCCCTGTGGGCTTGTCAGCAATCCCTAGGCAGCAAGGTCGACTCTTCCTCCGAGAATCCCTCTCCGGGCCAGAACAGAAAAGGCGTTCAAGATTGTTGGAGAAACAAATGGAAACGGTTAACCGGCATTTGCGAAACACTGTTCCCGTAAAAGCAGGAAGGGAGCGCAACGAAGGGCCCACTGATACAGCCACTCACCGATGAGGATAGCACTGTCCAGGTTTCGAAGCTGGGCCAGCAGCTGCCCCCGCGCCTGGAAGATAGGCAGACTCCGGCGCTGTAGCTCCAGGGCCTCGCGGTAGGGACTGGCTGAAGGCTGGGCCAGGGGCGGTTGCTGCCTCCTACCTCCTCCTCCTCCTCCTCCGCTGCCGCCGCCGCCTCTGCCGCCGCCGCCCGCAGTCAGCAGCATTAATACTCGCCTGCCGGGAGGGCAGGACCCGGCACGGCTCGGAGGCCCTGAGCCGAGTCGGAATCTCTTGGCCGGAGGGAAGCGCGCCTCCTCCGGCATGTCGGGAGGGCGCCACGGCGGGCAATTTCAGCGCCAGCAGCTCCTGCCCCTCTCAGGTGTGGAAGGCAAGCGAACACAGCCCTCTTCTCGCCACGTGCTGGCTGCTCCGGACTACCACGAATCACCTCAAGGCTGCCCCTCCACTCTTTTAGGAGAGGGACTGCAATTCCCATCATGCATTGGGAGGTGGTAAGGCTTTCACTTCCTAGGGGCGGGGAGAGCAGGTCTGAGGTACAATCGCAAAAACTTCCCGAGCAAGAACAACGAAAGGTAGGGCTTGCGGTTCTGTGGGACCTTGGTCAGGGATAAAGACGGTCTTCTCGTTGACATGTTTTGTTCTGGTAATACAATTTCTTGCCAGTCAAAGAGCGTTTCTCCATCTCTGTCCACGGTATTCACCGCATTTCAAGGAAGTTACTGAATTCGGTAAAATTAATGAGAAAGGTATTACTTAATCTTCTAAACAAGTTAGGTGGTGAATGTTGATATTATCCTCAATTTACAAATGTAGAAAGAGTTTTCTGTGATTAAGGTCACTCAAGTATCACAAAATTTTAATTTTGAAAAGGATACTAGTGATTGTCTTGTGTTATGGAAGAGCAAAAGGAAGTCGTTTGATTCTACGACAATTCTGTTTTCCTCAGAAACTATTCTAGTGGTTGTGATGTCTTCCAGTAATACACATGGGGAAAGGGATTTAAATAGAACTAAGATCGTCTTTAACCCTTTCTCCCAGTATGGACCAGGTTTTTTTTTCCCCTACAGAACCTGGCGATTGCACCTAGAGCCTCACACTGAGCTACATTCCCAGCCAATTCTTTTCTCTTTCTTTTTTTTTTTTTTTTCCTTTTCTTTTTTTCCTTGAGACAGAATCTTGCTACATTGTCCAGGTGGGACTTGAACTTTCTATCCTCCTGCCTCAGCTTCCTGAGTAGATAGGATTACAGGTGTGCACCTCCACTCTCTGCTAAAACTCAAAGGTTTAGCCAGAGAGCACTCTGGCAGCCACAAAACAGTCCATTTCGGCTGCTGTCAAAACTATGCTGTGTACTGCCTTCACTCCATTTTGGAATAAAAAGATTAGCCTCCAAACTTGACTCTTTATCTGTATGAAGGAGAGAAAGAAGCTAGACACAAGATGTCTTGCATGGTGTGATGGTTGTAATAATCCCAGGATACTTTCCAGTGCTAGCGATCAAACTAGAGATAAACACAACTGTGTGGGTGTGCTTTAAAAACATCATATTGAAAGAAAAAGACAAAAATAACTGTTCGAGCTCAGAATAATACATATGTGTGTTTTTTTTTTAAACTAGGACCTTCACACAGAGCCACATCCCAGTCCTTCTTTAAGATAGGTTCTTGTTAAATTACCAGGACAGGTCTCAAATTTGTGATCCTTCTGCCTCAGCCACCATGCCTAGATGACAATGAGCGATTTGATCTGAGGATATTTAAAGGCCTAGTATCTGCTTCAGAATCCAAGTCTCTCTGACCTTCTTTCTCTTCCAGTATAAGGGAAGACATTCTGCAAAGTACATTTATCTGCCCAACATCCAGATCTGCCAAAGAAGAATCTGAAGCCTTATCTGAGTTTTCATCAACAAAACTCATATCCGAGGAGGAAAGACTGTCAGCACACCTGGACACAGACTTGCTCACCCATCCTTCTACTTTACTTTGGCCGCAGAGATTTACAAACCATCATGAGCCAGACTCTGTCCCAGGCTACGGTATGTTCTCAAGCTTACTGAGTTCTCCTAAAAAATCATTTACTTTTTTCTTGAAATTCTTTGTTCTCCCCATCTCCTATACAGAAAAGGTAAAGGGTACATGCCCTATGGTTGCCCGAGAGGCAACCATTAATCTTTTAGGCGTGGTGGTCGTACACGCATTTTTTTTTTCTTTGCAGTACTTTGAAGCCCCAGGGTCTTTGCACTGAGTGCAGCCTCCTTTTTTTTTCTTCTTTTGAGACAGAGTCTAAGTTGTCTTGAATGAGTGCAGGAATTATAGATGTGTGCTGCCATGGCGACTGGCTTTTCCTATTTTTTTTTTTCAAGAAAAGCAAAAAAATGAAGTGGTTTTTGTTTGTTGTTTTTGTTTTTTTGGTGCTGGGAATCAAACTCAGGGCCTTGTGCATGCAAGGCAAGAGCTCTACCACTGAGCAACATCTCCAGCCCTAAAAAAATGAAGAGTTTTGTGTCATGTTAATTTAAAAAATTGGCTCATTAAAAAAATTCAAAGCACAGCACATCTACAAGTAACAATCTCTGGCCTCAAGGCTTAGCTATTTTGCAGCCTCAAAACTAAGAGGATGAAAAAAAATTAAACCCTATATAAGCATCAAGTCATATTGCCCATATTTTGCATGTAAGTTGCCTTAAATCTGTTATCCTCTGAAATTCATGTTGCTCAGTGGCTTTCATATACAGATGCTGCTGGATGTGAGGGTGATCTGGCTGTGACATCTGTCACCCCATTGATCGCCAAGTGTGACTCAGCTGATCTGACTGGCTAGGCGGGTGTCCCCTTCCTCCCTCAAGGATCCATGCGCTTGGTCGAAGAGGACGACCACCCCCGATAGAGGAGGGCCGTTCCTTGGTCAAGGGTATATGAGTAGCTGCGCTCCCCTGCTAGAACCTCCAAACAAGCTCTCATATACAGATGCTGACAAACTAATAATTATTCAAAGAATATTCCGGCCCTTTGTCCAAAAGGTGATGTATCACACACTACGTTCTTGTCAGGGGTAATCTGTGGACTTACACAGCTCAGCTGACTATAACCATACCAGCTGGTGATCCTTTTGGCTTGTCTGAATATACCAAATTACTACCTTGGTCATATTCAGCTTTGCTCTAGCCCATTGCCAGACACAACCATCAGTCTAAGCAATTAGGCACAGTTTGCATGCATACCCTTTAATGCCTGCATAATTAAAAATACCACGTAATAGTTTGCTGATCAATAAACAAAAGTATTTATTCAGCAACCATGTGCCAAGCACTGTGCTAGGCACTGTGGTGGATACAAAATTTAAACATGATCCCTGCTCTTAAGGAGCTTACATTCTTATGAGACTCTTTTTCCTTGAGACAGAATCTCAATATACATATACCAGCTAGGAACAGTACAAGACAGTGTATAGTCTGGTGGAAGAGTATGTCGTAGGGATTCATAGACAACGAAGTAGGCCTTACAATCAAGATTTCTTGAGGTGTCAGGAGCAAAGGAAGGCCTTGAAGGACTAAAGAGACTTAAATTGAGATGCCTGATAGGTGGACGTGGGAGTAAGGTTCATAGAGGAAGACAGACAGTATGAATTTAAAATAGAGGCTTATTAAGAAGCCACTGTGGATGTCTCAGCAGAGAAATGACTTAACCACACAAAGGTCAACAGCTTTAATGCAAATTCACACTGAAAATAATGGCAGGATCTTGCATAACAACAGAGATGGAATTTCTCTCTCAAAGGAATATATAGCCACAACATAAAACAATGTCAGGAGAGATGACAATTCTAGGAAGCCCAGTATTCAACATGGCCAATAGTGTCAGTAGTTCCTAAATTTTAGAGGCCAACACAAAGTAAGGATTCCATTACCAAGATCCAGATAATAGGATGTTTTGCTTCAAGAGACTGGGCAAACAGTATGGAATTTTAGGATATACAGGAGTGAGAGAGAAAAGAACTACTTTAGGAAAGAAACAAATAACAAATCCATTGTAAAAAACAAAACCACACACACCAAAATGTATATAAAAATATCTCCTAGGAGATGCAATTTATACGTCCATTTATTTTTAAAATGAACATATGCTGTATTCTATAACAAAAAACCTATGCCTTAGTCAGAAGTGTGCTTTTCTGTATTACTGGTAGAATCCAAGAGTCTCTCAAATTATACTGATATATAATGTTAATTGATACATTCCATGTATCAAATCTCACTTTTCAGTTGACTTGTATTATGAAAAGAAGTGTGTTCTGGAAGAATGAAGTTCGGGATATAAGCTGGGAAAAAAGTAAGGATTTTCCCTTATGTCCAAGGATACATAGAGATCCTGTCAAGCAACACAAGGTTAGGGATGGTGGTAGTGGAACTGGCTAGATAAGAGGTTGGTGATTCAAACTACCACTTCCAGGACAGTGTGGCAACAGAATTCTGCCACTAGGATTTTACATCATATAAAATCAGGGAAACCAGTGTCCTGTAACTGACCGCCTTTAGGCTCTACAATCAAAATATTGTTTCCTGTTATATTTAGTCATTAATTGTACAGACATTTTTACTTAGGTGAAACTGAGTAGATTTTAGGATTAAAATTTTCCCATAAAAATTTCATTAACTGGCTAACTCAAAATTAATGCAGGAAGAACAAATAAAACTACAGAACTTCATTCCTACCCCAAAACATTAAAAAAAAAAAAAAAAGTGGGTCAGATGTGCTGGCCTCGTAATCCTAGCATTCTGGGAAGTTGAGGCAGGAGGATCATGAATTTGGGCCCTCCAAGACCCTGTCTTAGAATAAAAATTAAAATTAAGAAAGGGCTGGGGATGTAGGTTGGTGTTAAGGCCCTGGTTTCAATCTTTAGTACTGCAAAGCAAAATATAAAATATAACAAAACCCCTAAAATGAGTAAGTCACTGAAAAAGTTGTCTTGAACAAAGACAAAAATGGTCAAATTTAAGAATCCCATAGGATTATACAATCTAAAGTTGACATTCAAACATTAAGAAGATTCTTTAACCCATTTAGGGAAATGAAAGCAGTCTATTGACCCACATTCCATAAAACTGCAATAATCATATTCAAAGATACTTACTAACAACATGTAAAATACATATTCTAAATTCCATTACTTACACATATTCCATGCAGAAAGACATTAAAATACTGTTCATTTCAGAAAAAATCTGAAAATTCCCAGTGTTGATGTCTAATCTAAGCCAATGTCAGTTCTTCTGAGGAACATCTCACTATGGAAAGCTACCCTTAGTCCCAGACAGAATGACTAAGGACAGTCCAGTTAGGGAAAGAATCTTGTGTGCTTATGAAAACTAACAGCATCTCTTTCTTGGGGGTGTTCTTCTAGGTTCTTGTTAAGCAGTATGAATATAAACCTCTTGAGACCAAGGGAGACTTAATATTTTGGACCAGTAATTATTAAATAGGCATTAAGTGCCAAATTTTGTAGACCCTAATTTCTTTCTGATTAGGAAGATAAACCAGGTCCTTGGCTCTGAAAAGGTTTTTACCTTTTCATAAGCAAATGAAAACCATTAATCATTCACAGACCAAGGAGGAATGTATGCCTAATTGCTGCCACTTTATCTTCCCATAGTTTTCCAAAACTAGCAAAACTTTTCTTCAGTATTTCCCAATGGAGAAAAGCAAGCACAACAAATAAACATGCCAGATTAACTTTCTGCTTACAGCTGATTTTTCTACAGAATTCCTCCTGTTAATGAAACTGCCTTCCTTTTTCTTTTTCCCTTGTGGTCTGACAACTTGATGTTTTTCAATTCCCAAATGGAGACCAAATTATCTTAAGCACAGAGATAAATATTCCTATTGAAACTACCACTCTGAATTAACAAGATGTATATAACCACAACACATCAGACACGCATTTCCAACCGTGAAATGAAATTCCAGTTAAAAGCTGTATAGATGTGAAAGAGCAGGCATATAAACTGCTCTGAATTCGGACCAACACAGGAGAGCTAGAACACATAATATAAAAGATCACACACAAAAGCTTCAATACAGTGAAAGAGAGATGGAATTCAGTTTTATTTTGTCCTCTCTGAAACTTCCATTACACCATGGCCTCATCTATCAAAGAAGAGGAAGAAAAAGTCCTGCCTTACACCATCACAAATACTCATGTACTTGTTAGGAGGCAGCAGGATAACTGTTTCTCCAGTTTTTTGGCTCCAAGAGATTACACTTTCAGTACCAGTGTAGTGAGGAACCACTGGCAAAATGCTGGAAATATCTTCTGGATTAGTCAGTGTACCATTCTGTAAAGTGCTTCTGGAGTTAAAATCTGTCTAGCTGTCAAAAGTGTCCACACTTTTGCAATAAAGGATAAAAGAATCCCAATGGGTAGTTCACTGAGTCTTTCCCAGCTGGGTCTCATTATTGGCAAGGATGCTTTAACCTCCAAGGCGCTGGCCCTCACCCCAGGCAAAGCCTCCAGGCCGTTCTTCAGGTAGTGGATTATAATTTGGGTCTTCATCTGGTGTATCAAAAATAGTCCTCCTAAAAGACAGGAAACAAATATAATTAAGTCCTAGAATCATCTTAGTCCAAAGTACTATAAGGTCAATTTACTCCCACAAGGCTGCCACCAATGGACAAGTATTAGATCTGCCTGCGAACTGAAGTTATCATACCTTAAAAGTATCTACAGTTAATTAACATTTACATTAACTTTTAACTCCTATTACTACAAAAGCAAGACATGTTAACTGAAGAAAAAAGGAATATAGATGAACAAAATATCCTGAAGCCAAAAAAAAAAGTCCTGAAACCTGAGATAGCTACTGTTGATACTTTAATGATTCTCCTAAAATTAAATAACTGCAATTCTATAAACGTTAGGTCACACTTTCTGTTTTATAACTAGACTTTAATTTATCATGAAGGTCTCCTCTTCACACAAGTGTCCATTAATAGATAAATGAGGCCAGGCATGTTGCTAAACACCTTTAATTCCAACACTCTGGGCAACTGAGGAAGGATTAAAAGTTTAAACCCAGCCCAGGTAATTTACCAAAGACCTGTCCAAGAGAAAAGAAAGAAAAAAAGAAAAGAAAAGAATAGAAAAAGAAAGGCAGGTCAGCTGGTTGGAACTGGGTTCATTTCCCAGTACCCCACATATAAAGAGAAAAGGAGGGCCGGGGATTTAGCTCAGTGGCTTACGTGCCTGCCTGGCAAGCTCGAGGTTGTGAATTCGATCCCCAGTACCAAAAAAAAAAAAAAAAAAAAAAAAAAAAAAAAAAAAAAAAAAAAAAAAAAAAAAAAAAAAAAAAGTGAGATGAAAGCCCCTGGGTTTGATCCCCAGTGCTAGGAAAAAGTTTAAAAAATAAGCAATAAACTAACTTACATATAGTGGAAGGCCTGGGGGTGTGGCTCAATGGTAGGGTGCTCACCTACCATGGTGGAGGCCCTGGGTTCAACTCCCAGCATCTCACATACAAGCTAAAGAGAAAAGGACATATGATACAAGACCCAAGAACAGAAGAACCTTGATGGCACTACACTAAATGAAGTCAGTCACAAATACTGCATGATTTTACTTATCTGAGGTATCTAGATAAATCAAATTCATAAAGATATAGAATGGTAGCTGTCAGGTACTAGGATGACAGAAAAGTGGGCAGTCATTTAAAGGAGAGAAGAGGTTCAGTTTTTGAAGAGTTCTATGGATAGTAGTGATGGGGTACAACAATGTGAATACACTTAGTATCACTGATATGTTCATTTAAAAATAGGTAAGACTATAAATTTTATGTTAAGTGCCATAATTATTTTAAAAATTAAAATATCCCAAGAAAAACTTTGGCAGAGAATAGAGACAGTAAATGTTCAAAAGACTTTTCAGCTACAACTGTGTATTTATCAGGGACCCAGCCAAGGTCCCCAACTGCCTGTATGAGGGGTCCAACAAAAGGATGAAATAACAGAGACAAATGGTGGGGGTGGGGAAGAGCGCACGCTGGGACATCAATGCCTCAGGATGGGCAGAGACAGACACTAGGAGCTAGCCACTATTTATTGGGTGTATATAATAATTGGAGGGATTATCAGATGACTCAGAGACCTTATGTTAATGAGGATCTTTATGTTGATGAGGATGGTGGGGAGAGATGGCAAGTTAAGGAGTTTGTCCTTTACCCAAGGTGAAACTATTTTTTATTACTACTGGGTTCTCAAGAAACCAGGATGTCTTAAACTGGTTCAATCTTGCCCTGGGGCATCTCAGCAGGGCGGGGGAGAACTATTGAGGCCTCAACTATGCCTGTAGGCACAAGGAACTATGTTCATTAGCCAGTCTGCAGGCAAGCTACTAGGCCTCAGACAAACCAAAATCACAATTTAATTATGAAATGATTTTTTCCTCAACAATTATATAGAATGGTCCTCAACATACATTGATTCACTAGCTCATTAAAAAATGAACTATTAAAGTAGCATTCTCAATTAGCACTATTTGTAACTGTACTTGTCCACAGATGACAAAATTAAAAATATCTGAAAATTTCCACTTTATACTGGAGTCAGAAGAAAACATTTCGAAATGAACTTTAATTCTTATAAATTAACAATAAAAACAAGCGTACCATTGGGCTTGGAGTATAGCAAAGTGGAAAAGCATTTGCTTAGCACTTGTGAGGCCTTATGTTAGATCCCTCAGCAGTGCAAAAAAAACAAAAAACAAGGCCACCAGTAGAGAAATGGGGAAAGGATGAGCAGATAATCCAAAAAGGAAATCCTTAATGTCAATAAACATGAAAATGTATGCTTGTGGCCTGGCATGGTGGCACATGCCTATAATCCCAGCACTCAGGAGGCTGAGGTAGGAGGATTGTTCCAAATTCAAGACCAGCCTGGGCTACAAAATGATATCAAGGCCAGCCTGAACTGTATGGTGAAACCCTGTCTCAAAAAGTCAACCGCCAGGACTAAAATGTATGCTTGCACAATAACCAAAACAATCCCTTTTTTTTAAGTTTGAGACAGGGTTTCACTATATAGAACAGACTGATCTTGAACCTTCAGCAATCTTCTTGCCTCAGCCTCCCACATGCTCAGTTTACATGCATGTACTACCAGTACTAGCAGGAAAGCATTTTAA